>JANHFL010001431.1:252645-281905 GCA_032468155.1 Oxyrhabdium leporinum
CAACTTAGTCTCTATCACTGTACAGCCTTCTGTAATGCCCAATAAAAACAGTTGTGGAGTGAATTTCAGTCTTTTTCCGAACACATTCTGCATCACCCACCAGATTTTTATCCAGAAGGCTTTAACCTTCTTACAAACCCACCAAACATGAAAGTAAGTAGCATTATCACAATTACATCTCCAGTACTTAGCTTGTACATTTGAATACATACATGATAATACCAAACATTATTCAGTGCAAAAACAAGTGATGCAAATATATTCTACCTCCAAATGTAAAATAAAAACATCTTTGGTTGGCAACTTAAAATTCCTGATCCTGGAAGGTCTCTAGTCTCAAACAGCAATGTCTAAGTGGAAGCACTGTAATGCTTGGTGGGAATGATCTCACATGGGAGGGAGGGGGAAGCTGTACTGCCTAGGGAATGATCAGATAAGAGGGCATAGCCCACAGCTGCACAACTACTGAGAAAGTAAGTCACAAAGGAACTTCCCCAACTTATAAGGCTGTAAAAGAGATGGTGGGAGATTAGTACTATCCGACTTGCAGGATTCTGTTAATATAAGTTTACAATAAAATAGAATTAGTTCAGCTGGTCACGTTTCCTGTCTATCTAACTTGGAAAGCTGACATCAATCTTGCATTCCATGACAACAAATGAAATGGGTCACCTTAGAGGACAACTACTACCAGAATGATACTGAAACTTTTACGCAAGGTAGTTCAGCTATACAATCCAAGGACAGTTGGTTAGAACCTAGGAACAATGTTGTGTGGCAAGAATAAATATAGCCTTTACATGCTATCAGCTTTCATCCTGGGCTGAAAATCAACAGTATATTCCTCCATCAAGTGTTTACACTGTTGGAGTCAAAGAAATCACATGTCTGACATAACTTGCTTGGTTGAATTATCAAAGCTCACATCACAAAATTGGCATAGTTATCAAAGTCTGGGCTATTATGCATCAGAAAAGGACTTCCCCATTTTATAGCTCCTTCTCCTGCAATCTGCATTTGAGTGTCCCCCAGCTAAGATGCTGAATGGCTCTTTTACAAGAGTTACGATATATCATTGTCTCTAAATGGGTAATTATGGCCCACCAAGAGTTCATTCATGCTTTGACCCAGTTATTTTGGAGAACCATTTCCCTTATCTGATCTTCCTTTGGTGGAAATGTTGTTGAGAAAGTCAATCACAAAATATCCTGGATAAAGATTATCTCAGTGCAAATCAGTGAAGAACTGGATAAGATTAAACAGACTGAGAATGTAACCCATTGCTGGGAACCAGGAACCAGTGCCTGTAGGCTATGAAGAACTGGATGGAATAGAGCAGACTTATGATGAATCTGAACAAGACAGAGGTACTGCTGTGCAAGAGCCTTCTGATTCCAAATCCAGGAGGCTTCTGGGTACAATTCAAGGTGACAATTATTACTTCTAAAGCTCCTTAAACTCAGGTTTTCATTACCTCAGAGACTACTATATTTGTTCCATACAGAATCTAATTAGCCAGTACACGCTGGTGAGAAGGACATGGTGCAGAAACTTTTCTACATTCAAGATATGAAGAACATGGGACCCATGAACAAGTCTTCTCTATTGAATGTCTTTGGAACAACTTACCCTCCAAAAACAGACCCCCTTGGTATAGTAATTTCAGAAGAGCATTTAGATGGTGCTATTCCAAAAACCTTTCAAAACAAGAGGTGATGGCAGTGACAGCTGCTAGTTAGGCCTGGGATTGAAAAGATGGGCTATATTTGTGATGATAGTGTATATTTTATTGTTTACTCACAAAAAGCCACCTCATATCTAAGATGAACTGGCAGCATACAAATCTCTGAAATTTATAACTGAACTAATGAAGTAGGAAAGATTTCCCTACCCTACTTACTTGGCTGAAACCTTTTTGTTAACAGGACAATTAAATACTACCAATGTTTCAGCAGCAGCTGAGACAGTAACCAGATGTGTAGTGGTAACAGACATTAGCCCCATAAATATTGTAGCAAATGTAAAGGTCTTACCTTATCTGAATTATCACTTTCATTTGCTTTTTCACTGAAAGAAAATGCAACATAAAAGTAATTGTTTCATAATGCATGTTCTAAAATAAAATTAATCTAAATGACTTTTTTTTGTTTAGGTTACAGGTTTTTACTTAGTGTACACTTTAGCCCAACTCATTAATATTTTTCCAGTATAAACAAAAGCAATCTGATTACTATTTCATAAATAAGTATCATATATGTTTAAAGGAGCTGTCTTAACTCAAGAGTTGCGATCAAAGCTGCATGATATCCTCAAGAAATGTTTGGTAAATAGGCAATTGCCTAATAATGTATGGCAGCCCTTCCTAATCTTAACCCTAGCCCTCCCTGAGTGAAGAGAAATTCAGACATGGCTACTGACCATGCTAGCTGGGAATTCTGAAAGCTGCTTTACTAAAATATGTGAAAAAAGGTTGGTTTGTAATGCAGTAACAAGTAGGCCAAATTTCACACATTTATCACAATAGAAATTCTACTCTTCTAAACTAACATAATTATTTTTGAATTAGCCACAGTTTATTTACCTGTCAATGGCAGGAACCGAACTCAGGTGTGGGTCATCTTTCAGTAAATCATGACTACTTTTGCTTTTTCCTTTCATGCTCTAATTTTTTTAAAAAAAGAATGGAATTATGGATTTATGAGAAAATGTCTTCACTTTTGTACCACAAATTTCTCTATGAAAAAAGGAGCATTGCCATTCATACAAAGACATTAAACAATATTCTAATTATTAAAATTACTGTCATATATATTGTGTTGGTTGCAGATGTTCATTCAAATAAAACTATGAAGATCTGCTACCTTTATTTGTTACAAAGGAAAAATGGGTTTATTCTGCAGGAAGATCTAACCTTGGTGTTGTTTCTATTATCAAAATGGCCATTTGACTTTGAAACTCCCTGGATTTCAGAGAAGCAGGAAAGAATCAAAGAATTTCTCCTACATTGCATAGATATATTGAGAGTTTTATGTAAGAAAAATAACCTTCAGGATACCAGGTGCCAGATTATTTTCTGTTTATAATTGTAATCAGAACTTTCAATTTCTTTACTTACTTTCAATTGTGTATTGAAAGTAAGTAGGAGCCAGTTATTTTATCTCTATTAATAGCCTGGCAGTTATATCCTATACCAATTCAATTTGCTAGGCAGTTTTCAAAGACAGCCCAAGGAAAAGCAACTTAAAGCCAACTAATCTGGAAACCACCTTCCTAAATCATTATCTCTATACATTAAATAGTTGAACTGACTGCCAAGACTGATAAAAGCACTCCTGGCAACAGTAGCACCTAAGTTTCTCGGAACAATGCTAGATCCAAGAAGAAACCTAAGCTCTGGTAAGATATTATGGGAGGACAAATGCATTCAACAAACAACACAAATGTCTCTACAACCTTCTCATCTTTTTACTTTTGGCTGAAGATGGTATCTGCAAACTTTCAGAGAAATTGCTATTAAGCACAATGTACTATGTTTTACTGCAAGAATGGGTAATGTTCAAGTCTAGATCTGTATAATTCCTACTAGTAAGACTTGCTAGTGTACTGTCAAGATATATTATTTCTTTTATTGTTATTATTTTATCTAAATCCATAGTCTGGAGGCCTCAGTTTATATTCAGTTTACTAATAAAATTTCAATAAGCAAATCTGGACATCAGTTTCACAATGCTGAAAATTAAACAGATTCACAGAAGTATATAGGTAGTTAGCCTGAAATTATACCTGACTAACTCTGTTGACTTCTACTTCCTCCTCCTCAGCTTCTTCTCCAAATGAAAGCAGGCTAAAATTTCTTCAAATAGAAAAAAGAGGCAGCTTCATTTAACAGTAGAACACATAAAAATCCGGAATTCTTTTGAATATTATTGCCACTTCAAAAAGTTTACAGAATTTAATTTTCCTGTTAAAATCTCAAATAATCCTAGCCAACCTCTGCAATAGGATTTTCTTCTTGCTGCACTTTGTCAAGTATCCTTAAAATCTTCCCTAGAACACAGTTTGAGGATGCATAAGAGACTACAGCATAAGACTTACCTTCTCAGGGTGCAATGTTCCACTCAAGAAAGCATACAACTGGATTCTGTTCGTTATCTTTTATACAACTATTATTTGTATATAATTCAGTGTCAAGGCATGAAGCAAACTCTAATCTGTATGTAGAAAACTATAAATGAGTATGCAGGAAATAAATAAATATGCTATTCTTACTTTGTGCCCTTTGATTTTGCCTTCTCAACTTCTTCCACTGGTTTCTCATTCTTCAGCTTTTTACTCGTCCTTGGAATTATATCATCAAAAGGATTAAATAAAACCTAAAACAAATATGTTTTATTAATCTTTTAAGACCTTCCATTGTGAAAAAAATATTTCACATTCACCCAAACACTGCAATCTAGAAATGGTGAGGCGGCATAATTAGGCTTGCTGAACATAACTTATTAAATCTAGCTTAGTTGAAGCTTATATACTTTAGGTAATAGCCTTGTCTAACAATGGCCAAAATAGTTATATGCCAGTTTTTACTGGAAACCAATCAAACAACTGTTTGAACTATCCATTGGTTAAGAAATATGAAAACTTAACAGAAATGTTCCATGACCTAAATGGTGACATGTTCTTCACACAGGTCCTAAAACTAGATTTGGCTTGGAGGAGTTTTAGTTCCTTCCTTCCTATAGAAGTGATTCAACTTTAGGAAGTTGGTGAGCTTCTGTGCATTAAATATCTACTTCAGATCCTTCCATATTTCTGTAGGATTATGGGCAGGTCTTGGACATTCCAAAACATTTTTTCTGCTTTAATCATTCTTTGTTTATAAAACTTGTGTGTTTTGGATCATTGTCTTGCTGTATGATCCACTTCTCTTGATCTTCAAATTTTCACAGACATACAGTTTACCCTGAATTTGCTGATATAATTCAGAATGTATAGTTCAATCAATGATGGCAAGCAGACCTGGTCCTGAAATAACAAAGCTGGACCAAACCAAGATCCTAACACTATGTTTCAGAGCTAAGATAAGATTATTATGCTGGAATGCAGTGTTTGTTTTTCAACAAACATAAAGCTTTTCATTCAAACTACAAGTCTACTTTGGTTTCATCTGTCCACAGAATATTGTTCCAACAGCCTTCGACTTATCTAGGTGGTCTTTTGCAAACCAAAGATGGGGAACAATGTTCTTTTTGGATAGACATGATTTTCTCCTTCCAACCCTGCCAAGATTGTTGTTGTTCATTGTTGTTCAGTGTTTTTCTTGAACACGGACATTCATCAATGCAAGACAGGCCTTTAAATCCTTAGATATTACACTGGGCTTCTTTGAGACCTCCTGGAGCATAACAAACCTTGTTCTTGGTGTGATCTTGATTGATCTCCTAAAAGGGTAACAATGCCATCTATTTGCACATGATCTGCCTTATATTGGACTAGTGAAGTCCGCACTCTTTGGAAATACGTTTTCCCAGCCTGGTGAACATCAACAATTTGTTTTTCAGACATCCTCAGAAATCTCATTTGTTCAAGCCATGACATGCTTCCACAGATCTGTGTTGTGAAGATCACATTTTGATAGTGAATATCCAGAAGTCTGTTCTTTTAATAAGGCAGAACCTCCCACACTCAAAGCTGATTACCCCATTGATCAAAACACTCTAATTGTCATGACTCTAATTTTCATGTGATTGATAATTTGAATCATTTTACTCAATAAATCAATGAACAAATGTGTTTTTGACTCATTTGCTTAATTTGGTTCTCATTATCTAGTTTTAGCATTTGTGTAAAGAACAAGATCACACCTTTTAAGATGTTTATGCAGAAATATTGAAAATTTGAAAGGATTCACAAACCTTTTTTCATGTACACGACTTCATGAGATCTTCTAGAATTTGATATAATTGATATGTAATTAATCTTCAGTTCTGAATCTATAATTTGAACACCTTGGGCAAGCAACTGTGGTCAAATATACAGAATCCAGGCGAACCAAGGTTCTCATTCATGGCTTTTTCTTGTTTTAAGAAAAATAATAATCTAAAATAAACACCTGTGAATATTTCCTAGAATTGCTTCGATTATGTGTAAGCAAGTAGTATTAGTAGCTGCTGGCTTTTTACTAACTACAGATAGTCCTTATTTAGTGACTGCCTTGTTTAGCAACTATTCACGGTCATGACAGTGATGAAAAAGTAACTTTACAATCTATCCCTGGATTGATGATCATTATAGGTCTGTTAAGCAAAGGAAAGTTGAAGTAAGATTATAAGCACAATCAGTCTCACTTAGCGACTACTTTAAAAACTAAGTTGCTGGTCCCAATTGTGATAACTAAATAAGAACTGTGCAATACATTAGAAAGATGTCAAGATCAGCATTTGGGTCAAAATGGTAACATATTCATGGTATACAAGTTGAGTTTTCAATTATTTCTAATATTGAAGCAAAGTGCAAGAAAATATCTCATTTCATTTTAACAGCATTGAGACAAGAGAAATATATATTTATATCTATTACAAATAATCTTATTCCTACCTCTGTACTTGTTATTTTATATGGATTGATTGGTCTTTCATCTGTGCCAATTTCAACTTCTGAAAGTCGCAACATATTATATATAGTATCTCCAGTGATCTGCCAAATTAGAAGGACCTTTTAAAAGCTACCTTTTCACAAACTATTTTCAAAACACATTTTAATTTAAAAATCTCAATTTATGTATTTATTACTATTATTTCTACATTGGCACATTCCAAACAACTTCTGATTACAATAGTAACAAACCCATAAAACATAGAATTAAAAATATCAAATTAATAGCAGCTCCTTCCTCCCACTTCACAGAAAGGAACACGGACAACCTCCCAGTTAATTCCTTAGAAGAAGCTAGATGGGGCATGGAATCAGTCCCTAAATGGTGCAATTTATACTGAGGGGCATTTTGTCAATGTCCTGGGCATCGACAAGCTGCAGTGAATACCAGCTAATGGTTCAATATATTACCCCAATCAATTCACCAGATCCCACCCATGCTGAATCAAAACTACAGTGAATATGAGATAATTTATGCATAAAGTGTTGCATAAAATATTTTCAAGGTCTCTAACCAGATTACCAAGGTCACTCTTCCCCAGTATGGAACAGATCATGTTAAATAAAAATATTGAACACCCACTGTAAGAACAGACAAATCTTTGCTGTACTGCCACTGTGGAAGTTTAAACATGGGCTTTCATCAATGTTGGGTCATATTCAGTATCTCTATTGGTATTCTATCTGCGAGAATTCATTTGGTAATCCTTAAGGTTGAAGTAGCCATGTTGAATAATCTGGCCACCCCACTTCCAGAGATTGACCAGGTGATTGATGGAATTTGTTGCCAAATCGCTGTAAAATCTGAAAGTGCCCATTGGAATCCATCAAGATACATAAGGTGGCTGATCCCACTAGTTTTAATCAATTCTCTCACCATGGAGAGGTTACAAAGTACAACTTGCTCCATCTGAACCGGGAAGTGATCTACCACAGCAAAGAATCACTTTACCGCTCCTTCTTTCACTAGCTTATACACTTCTTTACCCTTCATGACATATATTTATATTGCAGTATATGTTTATCCATAACCTTTCATCAAATATCCTATCCAAAGGATTTGAAAGCTTTTCCTGTCTAAAAACTTGTTTTTAGTTCTCACAAATTAAATAATGTCAATATAAACAAATCTTTGCAGACAGTAACTATCATTTGAGTAGAAGTTTTTCAAACCTTTCCAAAGATAGTGTGTTTGTTGTTAAGTTCATCCGCACGCCCCAAAGTGAAAAAGAACTGGCTGCCATTATCATGAGGCCCGGCATTTGCCATGGCAACAAGACCTCGTCGAATAAAACGCAATCGTGAATGGAATTCATCCTGTAAATTATGACAAAGAAGAATTAGTGCACAATTGCCTCCAATTCATTTAGGTTGATGCACGTCGGATGAAATCCAAAACGATAACTAAAGGCATACTGTTATTTCCCACCAACATCTGAACAAATCAACCATCAGTTCTCGGTTAACGACTGCCCTGTTTAATGATGGCTCAAACTTATACAGCACTTAAAATGTAGTTATATAATTAGTCCTTGAACTTACAATCATCACAGCATCCCCACAGTCACACGATCACCATTCAGGCACTTTGTAACAGACACACATTTACAACAGTCACAACATATTGTGGTCAGGTAATCACCATTTGCATGGCTTCTGCCAAATAAAGTCAGTGGAGAAGCTGGCAATGGGACAAGTCTCAGTCATGTGATATTCTACTTAACGACTGCAATGGGACAGACATCTTAAGTCTGGCGCAGTCACATGATGTCTTAATTAATCACAATGCTTAGTGGAGCTGAGTTGCTGAGCAACTAAGCTTAACATAGCCGAGTTGCCAAATTGACCGCATTGCTTAGCAATGGAGTTATCAGTCCCAAGTGTCATCATTATGTGAGGGATACTTGCATTTTATTTATAACATCTGTTTGTTTAAAGTCTTTATGAATAAACTCATATTTCTTGGAAAACCTAGAAAAGACTCATCCTTTAATATCCCCCAAAGCACACCTCTATTTTCAATAGTTAGCCATATAAGCTCTATCTATTTCAGTAGAATATATCCCACATCTCCTGTGTCCAAATTTCTATCACTGAAATCAAGGGGAAAAGGGGGGAACTAATTGTAAAAGTGCCTTGCTTTTATAGTAACAAAAGGAACAGATAAAAAACAACTAGCTAAAGCAGAGGGTTACCTTGAAAGGGGCTCCATAGATAGATTCTCCTCCTAAGCCAGTACCAGCTGGATCACCACCTTGTATTATAAATTCAGGTACAACCCTATGAAATATGGTGTTATCATAATAGCCTGAAAATCAAACAAGTGTTAAGCCACTTTACAGGAATTGAAACATTTTCACTGGTGGGGGTTTACTTTTTATTTGTGTATATTTATTTCAGAGAAATGTCAACATCAAATTAATTATGTATAGGAAAAGTTAAACAACCTTTTGTTAAATATGCAGTTTTCTGAATTACATAATTATTTGTAAAAAAAAATAAATTAAAGAATGAATGTCAACCCTGAAGCTGGCCTGGCTGAAGCCATCTTGGTGCTTCAGTGCTGCCACACTGAAGCTGAGGGATAGGGAGGGGGGATTAGAGATAGCTGGGGTTGTGTAGTCAAAATAAAATACTTTCTCTTGGGAACCAAGGATGTTCTCACACCTGGCCTGAGGAAGGAGGAGTGATGTCACCAGACCAGCGGATACTGCTTTGATTGAGCCATGTGACTGATTGTTTGGGATGGGAGGGGGGAACTTTCACTTTTAATTACGTGAAAACTGAGAGACCCTTCAGAGGATCTATTACTTGAAACTCTGACAATGAAGGCATGAAAATACTTGTTAGATTTACCCATTAGTCTTTGCTTAGTTTCATACAGACACCCTTAATTCTGCAGTACAATCTTATCAACACCTATTTGTACAGATCTGGGATTTGTTTTGCAGCACAAATAAGAAGTTTTCCTTTTCTTTTTTTCACTGTTTCAATTTTCACCTCTGAAATTAGATTAAAGAAAAACGTAACTTTCTTCTCTTCCCCGATCCCTCTGGCACCCTCACTGACTTGGAAAAGACTTGGCTCAATTGTGTAGAAGTTTGGATGAGAAAGAACAATTTCTGTTGCTTTCTTAATCTTGGGGAAAATCAGAGCAAATCCATCATTTTCTCCATGCCCTATGACCTTTTCAAAGCACCTAAAAAATACGTCATCAATCACTCGCATTGAATTTTGCAGAGAAAGGAAGAGTGAATCAAAAGCATCTCTCTACTGAGTCCTCAGGTGAAGAGCAGAAAGTTTGACAGAAATAAGACATTCTCTCACTTGCCACAAACTTTTGAAGAAAGGAGGACACACAGAGCAAAACTCCCACCGCTGCTCCTTCCTTCTCTCAACTATAAAGTATGCAAGAAGCTGTTCCAGTCTGATCATCAAAAGAGCTAAGAATACTTCCCTGAGTGAGGGTACTGCAAATGTTTGCTGTTTCTTTCAAACAAAGTTTGTAGTTCTATTTAAAACTTTTTGGAAAAGTAGGATGAGAATTAAGCAGACATATTGAAATTGAGTACTTTTCATTGTATAGGAACTATATTTTATTATATTACTGGTATTTATTATTGCTGTTGTTGTTCTTTTATTATATTAGGAACTACTGTATTTTTCTTGATCATTACCTTCCATACAGAGCTGAATAAAATTCCGACAAGCTTTGGGAGCTTCTTTTGACCATAATTCAATATCAATATCTCCAGCTGTTGTTTTCAATAATACCTACAGAATAGATTTAATGTATGATTATGTGATAATTACAGGTCTCAATATTTTTTCATCAGGCTCAGTACATAATTACGTCTTCTGAAGCATACATTTACTATATGTCCTCTAGAATGTGATATAACACAATCAACAGCAAAATAACTAATTAACAGAAAATAATATGGAAGCAATAAAAAAGACATTGCTAATAAAGCAGTAGCTAGTAATGCAGGGATACTCTTGTGTATAGTACACAAATATGGTAAGAAGAATTGGACCTGTATCTCTACAAGTTTATTGTAAGCAGATCTGAATAATATTTTAATAAAAAATCAGATAGAAATGTTTAGATTGCAGTTAGATGTCCAAACAGACAAGACAACTGAGTAGAACACTATTATAAATATTTTACTGGATAAAAAGTTAACTCATAAAATATGGCTGTGTTGATTTGAGCAGTTTGTTAGACAGCCAAAAAGTTGGGTACCAAAGTTTTTATAAATAGCTAAGTTACAGGAAAACATGTCATACCTCTGTTAAAACAGCAATTATTTAGGAAGCATAACCTGAGCAATATTTGAGAAACTACATAAAAAGTCTGCCCATACAACTCTCTAGACTAGACCATTTTGCTACATTCTTAGCAAAGATAGAAAACATTTTTCAGTTGCATGAGAAAAGTTCAGAATTCAGAATAAAAACAAGCAATCACAAGAATAATCAATGGCATCTCCTATTGATATTACATGGCCTCAGACACCTTGAATTTGATCTGGAAGCAAATCAGCAACCAGTTTTTGCTCCCTGACAACACGAACTACAAATTCTTCAAGCAAAGCAAAAAAAAATGTTTATTAACAGACGAGGGGCGGTCAAGTCTTCATATAGGATAGAGATATATACATTTGATATATAATAGATGTTTCAGAAAGTAACAAACAAAAAAAGCAATATTGATGTGCAATAAAAGCTTTACTTTTGTTATATAAAATATGTTGCATTTGTGGGTTTGTTTCTTAACACTGATCAAGGACTTGAGAATAAAGCTTCATTCTTTGATTAGTCACATCCTATCCCTGAAAAAGGTAGTTTTGCACATCTAAGGAAATATCTTTGGCTCAAAAGAAAAGCAAGGTTTCCTAAATTTCAAGAGGCATAGATGCCATGCTAAAATGCTAGCGTTATCTATACTTAAATGAAATCCTAAAATTCTATACAGCAATCTGAGGTACACCTGAACTTTGCTAGCACTTCTGTATTAGCCAAAATGTGCCCAGAGTGATTCTTACTATCCTTATCATTAACAGAAAATATTGCAAGTGGCACAGATAACAAACACTAAGGCTGGTAATTTCAATTCACCTCTATCATAGTAAAAAGCAGTATGTGAAAGCCTAAATTGACCAAAGCATTGATAAGTAACAGAGGTCAATGAACTCATCTGGAATTGTATGATAGGTCTGTATGGCTTTTGCAAACTTCCATTTCTTCCAAATGCTTTGAGGATTTCATTATTTAGTCACATAACTCAATTAAAACATTTACAGGCTATTGTTGAAAATAAAACGGTTTCTGCCATTGGAGTGAACAGAATTCCCTTGGCTAGCACTTTAATATGCATTAAGTCCTATCACAGCTATGACACTAACAGTGACTCCTTGGGGATGTTTCAGTCTAAATTCTTTACATTCTTATTCTGTAGTGAACCCCACTGAATTCAACCTGTCTAGTATCACAATATTGGACTGAAGCCACACTCTTCCAACCGAGGTATACTCGGGCAAGTATACTTAATTTCAAATTAAGTCACGTCGCAGATTAAGTTCTTACATTCACTACAAAGTGAAGCACTTCAGTGCTTCCCACTCAACCTCAACCAGTTACTAAGCCCTGGGTATACCAAAGCTCTTCCTTAGATGAGCGGAAGGACTCTCACCTTGCCGTTGGTTGGCGGTTCTTGGATGTAAATATTGCTCATGGTGAAAACTTCCACACAGCCGCTGCCCTAAGAGAATATCTCACCCTTAACACCCACACGGTGGACGTGAAAGCTCGTCAATGGCTATTTGGGGCTCCAGCGGGAATCATTTCCCCGCCATGTTGGGTCATGGAGGACCTAATTTCTAGCCGGGGGGAGGAGACAGAAGATAGCGCCAACTAAGAGAAGTCTGGTTTCTGATGTTCTGTTCAAAAAGAGAAAGAGAGATTTCCCTGTTATTTCGGGGAACGTCGACGAGCTAACAGCCGCTTGATGGGGCCTGGTATGACCAAATTTTTCGCCGTTTTGGGAGGGTCCCCCTCTTCAGATCTTAGCGAGTAGTATGACCCGCTGTGCCGGGTCTATAATCTTCCGACTAGGAACGTTGCTCTAACTATTTTGATCCTCTTGAGAGCGGTTGGCTCTTCCATCGCGAGAGGCGGAGGTGATCCGCCTTTCTGAATTGATCAGCATGTCCCACGCCGTATCCCCCGAACTGAAGGAAAGGGGCAAGGCCTACGGAGGAACAATATGGGGGAAATCTTCAAAGACCGCCGGAGGATTCAGTTTCTAAGTCACATAGGTGTCTATGGAGATTCTCAGTCATCCAGGTCATGGTTGTCCCAAAGGTGTTTTTTTTTCAAAAGGCAACTGGACTGTTGTTGGGTTTTTTTTTCTTCTTGAAGACGTTTCGCTTGTCATCCAAGAAATAATGAACTGAAGAAGCTTCTTGAATGAGAAGCGAAACGTCTTCAGGAAAAAAAAACACAAAGTCCAGTTGCCTTTTGAAAGCCCTTTTTTTGAGATAAGGGCTTCCCGGATACAGGCTTGGAAAATCCCGACGACGGCTCGGGCTTATCCCGCTACCTTCAGTATTATCTATTCTAGATCAATTCAAATCGTTTGTTTCCGACTCTTCTCGCATTACGTGCTTACAGTTGCTCAGCACGTTAAGAAAATACCAACACCGTCCACAAAAGACAAATGCCTCGACTCAGCTAGGATGTACCCACAACTGCACACTTCTAGCGTGGGGAGTCGAGTGGAGACTATTGGGCGCCGCCCAGATGCGTTAGATGCATCAAACTCCCAGTCTTTCTCTCTTCCTCTCTCTCCAAGGAAGGATGCTCTATTGGTCTTGGTCGACCCTTCTTCGGATACTATATCCTATCAGGGCTCTACCAAGTCCACCGCTCTTTTTGAACCTGGTGCTTTCGTGGCCCAAAAGCAGAATAAGCGGAGGGCAAAAGCGGCTGCTTGTAGTTCAGTTGGCTTTAGCGAGATCTGAGGTGCCAATATAGGAGAATATTTGTAAATCAGGGTGGAAATGAAGGGTCCTTGGTGCTCTCTGAGTTTGCATATTTTCTTGCAGACGTTTCATTACCCAAACTAGGTAATATCATCCGTGCTGGTGTCTTAGTACCGGTGACGTTACCTAGTTTGGGTAATGAAACGTCTGCAAGAAAACAAGCAAGCTCAGAGTGCACCAAAGGACCCGTCAAAGATCTGAAACGTCAGTCCTATCACCTGCAAACAACGAATGAAGAAGACAGAGGCCCAGACTTGTATCATAAACTTTCAGTGTAAAAGTAGGCAGAAAATAAACATTACAATATCGAGCTTCCGACCTAAATGCAGACGGAAAGCACAGTAGATGCCGGGCACCAATGTATTAACTAGACTGCTTTCTTAGAAAACTAATCTTACCTTATGCCCATTGGACCAGGGCGCTGTCAATCAAGAGGACAGCCCATTGCCTTTTAGTGGGAACGGCTCAGGAGAAGGAAACTCTGGTATTGGCGGGGGTGGGTGGGACGGTGGTCTCTACCGCAGGACTGAACAACTTTCGGACTGACTTGAACAACCTTCAGACTGGAATCAACAAAGAGACTAGGCCGAATGACGGCGCTCTCCTTTTCTCTCCCAGCAAGTCGGGAAGGAAAGCTTTTGCTGCTTCCCGCCTCTTAGTTCTTTCCTTAAGAACTCCCCCCCCCCTACATTTCGCTGCTTAATAGTTCAGCCCTTCACGTTTCGGGTCAAAGTTCCCCAGCTAGGGACGTTGCCCCCGCGAGCTCGTCTGACCGGAGTTAGTGGAGGCTTAGAGGCGGGGAGGGTTGCGCTGGGTGCATGGCGTTGCCAGGTGAGCGGTTGAAAAAGGGATGCGCGGGAGATACGCAGGGTTCAGATGCGAGTCAGAGCGGCGACTTTTGCCGGGGGAGCCTGGGAGACGAGTGCAAGCAAGGAAAGCGCGGCTGAAAAACAGCCGTAGTGACTGAATTCGACGGCCTCTTGATGGCCGTCTAGGCTGCCGTTACTTAAATCTCTACATTAAGTCTGGGCTTAATTAAATCGCGGCCAGGGTTCCTTAAAAGGGCGGTCCGAGCAAGGCGGGCGTCCCCCAAGGCCCAAGTGGGTCCGCGACTTCAACGTTATTTGCCAGATGTTGAGGATATTTGCAAACTTTTAAAACAATTATTCTCATTGTTTTTGTTCGTTAAAGGAATAGGGTTTTTTTCCATGAATTTCCATGAATATGTTTAATGTAATTTTTACTTGATTTAGAAATCTACCAGTGTGCCAATTTTAATTTTTAACACTGTAGATATTGATAAATATAACCCATGCAAATCAAAGCTTTTGGGGGGGTCCTCTGTAATTTTTAAAAGAAGTGGAAAGAAGGCCTGAGAGCAAAAAGTGTAAGAAACACTGGTCTATAAAAGTCTATCTAAGATTGATTTAAGATTTGCATTTGGGGGATTAGCCAAGGTGGGGATAAAGTATCATCACATATCTAGTAAATCATCAAAACAGTTTATAAACCATATTAACTGGAATTACACAAATCATAAACCACAAACAACCAAACTACATTTTGGCTTAATGAAAATGCTGAAAGTCTGTTGAACTGTTTATTTATATTTACATTATCACTAGCAAACTTAATTTGGAAGGTTTTAATTTAAGGTTTTAATTGAAAGGTTTTTAACCCATTGTTTTAAAAATAAAATTGTTAGTCATTCTAGTATTATGAACTCCACGATTGCAAGTTTGTATTTTCTTTTTTATATTCTATTACTTATCCAGATGATGAAATATTAATATTTGGCAGAAGGAAAAACCCTACACACGGGCCTATGTAACTTTAGAGCATTATTTAATATACTTCATGTTTGATACCTCATAAATTTACATACTATGGTATTTTGTAAACATTTGTCAAATTGAAGTGGGGAAAAGTAGGAGAAGTGGGCTGTTCAGTTATTCTTTCCAGAGTATAGAACACCAGGATAAACTCAGGATATATAACAGTACGGCTAGTCCTCAGCTTACAACAATTGCTAGGCAAAACAATTAAGTGAGTTGTGCCCAGTTTTATGACCTTTTTTGCCAGAGTTATTAAATCACTGCAATTGTTAAGTTAATCAAGCAGTAGTTAAGCAAATCCAGCTTGCCCCATTGACTGCTTCTTGGAAGCCAGCTGGAAAACTTACAAATGGTGATCACATGGCCCTGAGACAGTGCAACTGGCATAAAACATGCCAGCTGCCAAGCATCCGAAATTTGATCATGTGACCATAGAGATGCTACATTGGTTATAAGTGTGAAAACTAGTCATAAGTCACTTTTTTCAGTGGCATAACTGAATGATCACTAAATGAATGGTTGTAAGCCAAGGACTACCTGTAGGTTTGACTTCTGTTAACATGACAACAGTATTCTGGATGGCTCGGAAATTAAGACGGGTCAGACCTGATTAGTACTCCGATGAGAGCCATTAGAAAATCGCAAACTGTACAGGCAAATTCAAAATATTTGAAAGAAAGCATTAATAATCCACTTCTGAAATGCTTGCATGAAAACTATATGCTTGCAAGCTTAGTCTGAAGGACACCTTAGAGGCAGAGGTGGATGCTGCTTTCTTTCTGTTCTTTCATTGGGGCAATAAAGATGCAATTTAATTTAACATTTATGTTGTGCTCTTCAGAACAAAGCTACAATAAAAGTAAATATTTTAAAAGAAAACAATTAAGACAAAAGGAGTTAGAAAAGGATTAGCTAATGAAAACAGGCAGGTGTAGCAAGTTAAATGTACCTGGTCAATAGTTTTCTAAGTAGCAAGGTCTTAGCCATTGAAAAATAATATTGCCTGATTTTTCTCCTCCAGTTCCTATCTGATGCTGAACAAGAAGTGGAAGAATGTGCTAGGTTTATTATAACTTCCAGAAGTTTTTAGATCTCAGATATCTAAGTGCTAACAGACATATTTTAGCACTAGAACCAATCTGGGCTAGTGGTTAAGGCACCAGGCTAGGCTGATCTGGAGATTGAGATCTTATCCTGCATTAGGCATGAAAGCAATCCAACTCACCTCACCTCACCTCACATGGGTGGTGATTGTGGGGAAAATGGGAGGAAGAAGGATTAGTTATGTTTGCTTTGAGTTGTTCTGTAAAAATAATAAAGGTGGAATATAAGTAAATAAATAAAAATGACCTAGCTAGCTATAGAAAATACTGGACTTATCCTTCAGAATTTAAACACTATTGTACTGGGAAAAGCTATTTACACTTTATATATATAAAGCAAGTCTATTTTCATACCCATGTAACTTCAGAAAATTCTGTCAGCTCTCAAGATGGTCTTTGGATATAATAAGTCAACTCTTTTTAAACTTGGAAGCATCAATACAGTTCTTTCATTCACATCTGTCTCTTATAATTTATGGAGAAATAGATTCATGTAGCTAAGTTTTTTTTTAAAAATCATGTGAGTGTGGTGCTCAGTTTATGCAATCATTGATCACTTGTTTTTTATTATATTTAAGTGAGTGCCTAAATGTACTTTCTGTGTACATCAGTACTGATTTTTAAAAATAATAACTTGACATATTCTAAATGTTTTCAATTTTACATAATTTCAGGACGATAGGATATCTTATTCTCCTATTTTAATTCACATGTTAGTTGTTGGTCAAATTCTTTACAATTGTGGTTGTTCCTGTTTTATGTCAACCAGAGCTCATCAGCTCCATATATTCTATACATTGCTAGGAAGCAGTAATTTACATATTGCTTGGAGTTTTTATGGTTTTCATTGTATTGTGCCTTATGCCGTATTTGCCTAGAAGTAGCACTAAGTCAGTGTATAATTTAATGTGCAAATAGAAAAGGCAGCTTAATTCTGCCAGTCTAATGTAGAAAAAGTGGCCCTCTGTTGTAGAATTTAATCTACATAAAAATGCTGCAAACCCAGTTTATTTAAGAAACATAACCTGGCTCTGAGATTTAATTTATGCGATCAGTGTAACAAGTCACAATTTGGCACTAACCGTTAGGTGGCTGCTATTTTTATTATGCACTGCACGGGAAGGTAAAATTTACAAAATTATTATTGGGACTGTTGCATCAGGAAGTTTCCTGTATATTGAATATTTCTAGAATGTCCACAAACTAATAAGAAATCTGCTTGGCTTTTTAGGTGGAAATAAGGATAATATCAGGGCAGGGTGCAAGAAATGTGGCTATCGTAAGTATCTACAACGATGAAGATACAGTTCTGAAAATGAACAGGTTGGAATGAGTCTTCTTGCAATCTATCACTTGTATTAGCAGCAGCAGTTATAGGGGAGTTTGTAAATATTTATTTTTTGGCTGATTTTTTTGTAGTGTGGTGCTTGACTGATAAGGAAATATTGAAATTCAGCATACTGAAGGAAAGAAGGGAAAAGTGAATTTCTATTCTTCATTGGTCAAGCACCATACTAAAAACCAGTCAAACGAATAATTTTTTTCTAGTATATCATTAAGTGGTTCTATGGTTTTACTTATCAAGACATAGTAATTTTGGCTTTCTTTTCGTAAAATGATGACATGGTATAATATGTTTTGCATTGTTGTTCATCTAAGGTTATATTTACCTACTTTTAAGAATTGCTAAGGACCAGATGTTTTTTATTACGTCCTGATATGTAAAATCATAGAATTCAAAGAGGGTGTACTTACTTTTTTACATGACTGTAGTAGTGTGGTGGAGGTAATGTGTTCTGTGCTAAATCTGCATAAGCAATGGAAAGAGAGTGATGGGAATTGTAGTCCTCATAGTAGTTTGCTGATCTTGAAATAAGTGACCTAAGACTTGTTTAAAACAAAAATGTTCTGTCTAAAGAACTGGAGAATCTGCTAGCGTGGAACATAATAGGTTGAACAAGCTTGTCAACCTAATCTATTACAAGGAAAAATACGTCATAGCCTTGCCAACAACACAATAATTTATATCTATCTATATATATATGGATACATATTTACTACAAGTATTTATTTACTTGGAACATATATAACTGAAAGAAACATTATGAAAATTATGTAGTTTTTGCTGATAAACGCCACCAATGGATATATGAGAGAATTTTTGTAGATCCTGTAGTCATTAATTCCAGAGCTAAAAAAATATGTTTTAAAGAACCTCCTGAAGACCTATATTGAACAACTCAAGCTAATTTTAATCAGAAGGAAGTTTACTTGGTGAATCGATCTTAGGTTATGACAGAGTTATCATGGCTAAGCTTTAATAATTATATATCTTTAATTTTTTTTATTAGTGTTTGATCTATATTTGAATGATGCTGATATGGAGCTAAAGCAATTTTGCTTAAGATATGATTGACCTTACTTGGTGTAATGATAGTTTTTTGGGTGGGAATAATACATTTCTAACATTACATGTATCGGTAAATGTTTAGCATTATTTCTATATCTCTGTGCAAGTGTTTCTGAACAGCTTTTGAGCTAGTTTCCATTCTATTAGTGTCTCCAATGGTTAATGGTATGTGAATTGTTGATATGAGGAATACTAAAAGTAAAAAAAGGAAACTGCTTATGGATTTTTTTTTATTGTTTGACTCTTTTGGCTTATAACTGAAAAAAATAGACAGGAAAATCTTTTCTATTAACCTTTTCGAATTGGCTTATATTTTCATATGCAACAATTTTATGTTTCCACTTTCTTATTTCATATTTATTTCATAAAAATTGTTATAGTTTCCCATTCCATAATACATATTAGAAGAATTTTCTGCACTAATGCTGATTTAAATTAGCAGTATCCATACTTTTTTTACCAAAATCAAATTAAGTGAATTTTCTGAGAAGAGATGTTACAACAAAGTTATATATTTTCTGCCATTATGTTTATTATTTTGTTATATAGCTCAGGTTTTACTGCATGCTCCACTGCAAACCACACCCACATAAAGTACAACAATAGCATCCATGTTATTAACCTTGAAGAAACTGCCATATCTGCTGTGAAAAACGGAAATGAAAATATTTTCTGTGTTAAGTATTGTTGCTAAGAAAAAACTACATGGATGTATCTATATAGATACCAGGAAATGAGCTTGAATAGAAGGAGACTTTACTTTTGGTGTTTTACACTTGTCCTAATTAGCAGGACTAGTGCCAGAGCCTTGAAAGCAGGACCATGGTAAGGTTGTTATATTTAAGCTTTTAATTCTGAAGGAAGTTCCATTACAGCAATCACATACCAATATCACTGGGAGTGTGTGTGTGTGTGTTTAGTATGTACACAGACAGACATATACTGAAGACAGTAGGACAGGCTGCACCAGTTCATCTTAATACAAAGACTTTCAAACACTTTGTTGATAAGTACAGGTAGTCCTCAACTTACGACCACAATTGACCCCCAAATCTATATTACTAAGTGAGAAAATTGCTAAGTGAGCTTAAGTGCTTCATTTTATGACTTTTCTTGCCACATTTGTTAAGTGAATCACTGCAGTTGTGAAATTAACAACACGGTTGTTAAGTGAATCCAGCTTCCCCATTGACTTTGGTTGTCAGAAGGTCGTGGGACACTGCAACTGTCATAAATGTGAGTCAGTTGTCAAGCATCCGAATGTAAATCACATGACCATGGGAACGTTGCCATGGTCATAAGTGTGAAAAATGGCCATAAGTCACTTTTTTCACTGCCAGTGTAACTTTCAACAGTCACTAAGCGAACTGTTGTAAGTCGAGGACTGCCTGTAAGAATGGGGAAAACAAAGAAGCAACACAGATTTAATAATATGACATTCTTTTAAAATGCTAAAACTTTGCGTGGGGGAGGGGGGAGAAATAAATTAAAATTTCCTGACTTTTTTTTTTTACTTGCTTGTTGAACAGCATGTAGTCAATTGTACTATTTTTGTTGTTTGTTTTTCCTTAAATCTCTTTTCCTTTCTCAAACTTTACTTAGCGGGTCATCTGACATTTGAGTGCCGAAACTTTCTCCGTGTAGATCCCAAAAGAGACATTGTTTTAGATGTGAGTAGCACAAGCAGCGAAGAGAGTGAGGAAGAGGAGCTGGGAAAACTTGATGTGGTTCCAGAAAAGCCGGGTAAGTTTCATCGTCTTAGATTTGTCTTTGTTGTTTTTCTTTGGCAATTTTCTTTTCTGCACACTGCGTTCCCACAGTGCGGTCAGGATATCTGCCAGAAGAAAAAATGATCTTTTTCAATTATCTTTGCAATTAGTCCTTAAAGCCAGATGGTTCCAAGTTCAAGAATCACTAAAATCTTAATTACTCTAATTTACAGGCATTCCTGATGAAGAAGAAAAGAAAAAGACCCAAAAGAAGAGCAAGGAAAAATCAAAATTAAAGAAATCAAGAAAAAGGTATCAACACTGAGACAGAAGTATAGGTAGTCCTCGCCTTATCACAGTCCATTTAGTGACCATTCATAGTTACAAAGGCACTAAAAAAAGTGACTTATGACCGTTGCACCATCCACATGGTCACACACAGACACTTGGCAACTGTCTCATATTTATGACAGTTGCCGTGTCCCGGGGTCATGTGATCACCTTTCACGACCTTCTGACAAGGGAAATTAATGGGCAAACCAGAATGACTTAACAGCCATGTTAAGTTAACTTCACAACTGCAGTGATTTACTTAACTCTGGCAAGAAAGGTCGTAAAATAGCGCAAAACTCGCTTAACAATGCCTTGCTTAGCAACAGAAATTTGGGGCTCAATTGTGGTCTTAGCTCTTTTAAAAAATTAATGTTTTCGTCTGTAAACCTTAGTTATCTTAGTGTAAACCTGAGCCTGTAGAATTTCTGTCTACTAAAAGGTGATGCCTTTTAGAAAATTAATTCCTTGTTAATATACAATTCCCAACCAGAGGATAGTTTCTCAAATAGACAAAGACTATATTAGAATAAAAGGTTATAGAACTTCAAAAAAGTCTCTTTGGTGTATTTAGCTACAGTAATTAGGTTTACCAGAAGTTTTATTTTTAGCATTTACTGTTTTAATTACATCATAAACTACATTTATAATCCTGTGTTTTATAGATCTCATTCTTCAAGCATCACAGAAGACGATGAACCTAAATCAAAAAAGCAGAAATCCCATAAAAAAGAAAAGAAGAAAGTAAAAAAGAATAAATCTAAGAAAAGAAAACATCATCACAAAAAGGGAGGAAAAAAACACAAAAGAGGAAAAGATTCTTCATCTTCTGATAGTTCAGATTCTTCTAGCAATGATTGAAAAACAAGACTTAAGTTGATTTATGTCAATCCTAGTTCAAATAATGCCGCAAAATATATACTCCTTAATAATTTATTTAAAAAATATCTTTGTATTAAACTTTTTTTTTGTGGGGCGGGGAGAATTAAGATTTTCATTCTCCTCTGTGGGTTTCAAACTTTATTTGTACTTCCTGACTGAAAATTGTTTGAGATTAAAATCTTACAAGAAATTGTTACTTTTAAGATTTTAATTTCTCAACAATTACAAATTATTCACCAACAAAATCCAGTAATTTTAGTTGTACAGTCCTATGGTTTTTTTTAAACACTTCTGATAATCAATAGGCACCTGCAAGAGACTGTTGTTTCGCAGATTTCTGATCCCATTTATTTCCATTATAGGTCCTAGAATGAGAAGGAAAAAAACCTACCCAATTCCATGGCATTCATTTATGTCCCTTAACTGGGAACATGTGGAGAAGTTCCACTTGCATCATTGTCCGTTCCAGTAGAAAACTAGCAGAGCATGGAACCAGTAATTTTCCCTCTTTAAATTCTCTTTTTTTCTGTCCCATGGAAATGTTTTGTCATTGTGTTCTGTTGTTAAGATAGATGTTCTTTTATACATTTTTAGTAAAACTAGAAGGAAATATGTATCTTAGAAAATTTTGAAACATAGTCATTGCTAGTTAAAACTGATGATTCTAGAACTAATTCTAAGTAATTCTAGAATCATCAGCTATAACTAGCAATGGTGGTATAGTGTACAGCATGGAATGGAAAGAAGTATGAAGTTGTTGAAAGGCTGTTGTAGCATAAGTGCACATGGTAGAAGCATCTCTGGAACAGGATGTAAATTTGTGTGTGAGAGTAAATATTGGGAACTAAATGAGCAAAGTGGACATAGATTTTTAAGTACCAAGTGATTTTTTTCTAGTAAAAAATCCTGCTTTTTGACCACTTGAACTAAAGATGAAAACTATTTTTATGCTGCTTTTTTATTTCCATGTTGTTTCTTGCCATTTATTTGTATAGATGAAAAATTAGTATATACTTTTTGTTGGACCAAAGAAGTAAACCTGATTGAATTTGTAAGCTAAATGATTGCTTTATTGTGCTTAGTTTGCTGAATTATTTTTAAAAGGTCATTCTTTTACCGCCAAGTGCTTCCTTTTTCCACTGGAAAAATGTGCAAAGCAGTGAAGGGGAATACCTTCTATATTTTCAGTAGTTCTGCCTCATTTGTTTTGAGACTGTTTATATGATATTGCAGTATGTGCCAATTCAGACTAAAGTTGCAGATATAACGTTTAAAAATATTATCTTGGCAACGTATACATAGGGACTAAGTAAATACGTTTATTATATGCAGCACGTTAGATTCAAAGGGAAAAAGGTGCTTTGAAGTACCTAGCTACTTAGTTGAGTGACAGTTTGTAATATTGTGGCAATTAATTCTTAATGGTATTATATTAAATAATTCCCCATAGGCCAGTAACTCTTCTGTTTGCAGACAGGAGCATCTAAGAATCCAGCTTCCTGTATAGACAGTACACTACCTCTTAAACTGTCAAATTCTGTATCAGATATTGACAGGCACTGTAAGAATTCATTTTAAAAAATAGCTCAGGAATTTAAAAAAAAGATTTGTCTACTCACAATAAATCTTCAAATTAAGTGGTAGAAATGAATGCTTGCCTTCCTGGACATCCCTGCATCATCAGACATAAATAGTATTGTTTTGTTGCTGACACACACAAACACATAATGAAACTGTTCACAAACCTGTAATTTTGTGCTCAGAGTTGGAAGTAGGATTGCTTTATTCTACCTATTGCTGGACTATTTTTAATATAAAGAACGCCATCCCATCCATGGAACAAATAGTGATGGTATGATTTTACATGGTCAGTGAGTTGACATTAGTCAAATGGTGCTTAAACTAGTGACGTTCTCACTGCCACCACATGTAACACACACAAGAAAATATAGCAAGAGAAAAAAAATGGCTGTCAGCTCAGAAAAAGGTGCGAGAGATTTGGTTCATGTTGCATTGAGATACTAAACTATCATTGTGGTTAGGCAAATATTTTATTCTGTCACTAATAGCAGCCATGATATTGCTATATACTGCTATCGGAATCTATTGCTAAAATGTATAAGCCAAGAGTGACTGGCAGCTAATCATTGGCCTAAGAAAAAGTGAACTGCTCACATAAAATAATGTGGGAGGTGGGTTCCCCCCCCCCCAACAACTTGCTTAATATCTTAAACAGCATGCGGTTCCAGTTGTCTGGTTTCACACACTAGGCTAAACCATAATGTTATTGGTGAACCCTGACAGTATCTTAGTGATCCATTATCCATTAGGTTTATATGGCTGCCTATATCAAATACTTAATTCTGAGCAGCTAATAATTAAAAGTCATAAAGTAAATAAACCAAACCATATATTAGCAGTCTGTCTATTTCAGAGGGATCAAAGCCAATAAACGTGGACTTTATTTTATCAGAGATCAAATTGGATGCAACTGATTCAAAGCAATTGAATCCAAGTGCTGGTTTATTACTGTGTATGGATGCCGCTATCCAGTTAGGCACATAGCAGACAAGCAAACTTGCAAAACAATCTGGCAATCATGATGAAGACGATAGAAAAAGATGATCCACATAATCCTAAATAATTGTCAGGGCAGTAAGAAGAATTGTTCTTAGCAGCAGATCACCCTTCTAAACAGCATTTTCTTACTCGTATCTTTAGAAGGTCTGAAAGAAGAAGGATGTGCTACAATCCAAGACAAAAAGAACCAAGGAGTAAAATCCCCAAATCAGGGTCAGGGTTGTGATTCACTCTGTCTCAAAGACTTGACAAAGCCATGTTTTAAGGGCTTTCTCAAACAATAGGGTTGGGGATGTGGGTTTTGGGAGAGAACTATGACACGGTTGGGGGAAAAGGCTCTGAGGTCCCAGAACACTGCAACTATCAGCATTCCATCTAAGTTTCAATAAATCACTCAGCACTCAGATAAGAATTCATCCAAGTAAGAGTTTATTAAAAAAAACCATGTTGGCACATCTGGGAAAAAACTTGAATCTGAAGGCCCAGGTTTTTCCACAGACAAAAGAGAATCAAAGATCCACCTCTTCTCCACCATCATAAATCACATTCCCCAATCCTCTTCTATAGCCATCATCCTTCTTTCCGTCTTGTCACTCCTCTTCCAGGTGCTGGTCAGGATGGCCTTGACTCATTAAGAAAGAGTGTTGTTTTGTCTATGAACCCTTCCAACCACATGAGAAAGTACTCCCTCTCTAATTCCCATGTGCTAATTTGTGGCAGCCTGCAGAGGTTCACATTTATGGCTTCCAAGGCTGACAGCAACATTTTAATGATGAGATCTGAACTATGCTGTACTAGATCTAATAAGATGGGTAGATGTATTGGGAGCTGGGCAGTCCTGCAAGTAACCAGGTCTTGAGACCTGACGGGTTTTATACATTTTCTGTTTGTACAAACAACATCTGATGTGTTCCAGGATGGCAAAGAAAGAATACTGATCTGTGGCTGCTTGTTAGCTAGAGCAGGGCTATCAAACTCCTGGCCCATGGGCCGGAGGCGTCACACACTGGCCACGCCCACGCCCAGTTTAGCGAAGGGGGAAAAAGTCCCGATACATCAAGAGATGTTGCCATGACAACATGAGTTTGACATCCCTGAGGTAGAGAATCTGCTATGAAAGGGAGAAGCACTCTCACAACCACCTTTTGGGGACTGAATCCAAAGCACCATAACCCTGGTGGTTCTTTATAACAACTGTCAGATTGTTACTTGTTATATCTGCTTGCTATACAACATCTGCCAGGTTGTCCTACCTCTACATGGACAATTTGAAATTGTATGGAAAAAATACCATCTGAAATAGAATTGTTGTTCAACAATATCTATGTATAGCCAAGATATTGCTACGGAGTTTGGACTGGACAAATGTGTCACACTCACCATCAACGGTGGGGAGGAAGGAGGAATAGTGAAAACCGATGATCATTACAAATACTTGGGCATTCTTCAAGTTGACATCAAACACACTGAAGTCAAGAAAAAAGAAGTGGAGAAAATACCATAAAAGGCAATTAACACTTAGGCAATTCCGGTGATTAAATACATGGAATAGTGGAATGGACTCAAGCAGAACTAAAAACCCTAAATAGGAAGACCAGAAAAATAATGACAATGAATCATGCCTTTCATCCATGCAGCGAAGTTGAAAGACTACTTAAAGAAAATAGGTGGGTGTGGAATGTTGAAGAAGAAAAGGGCATTGGAAGAATATTTGAAGGACATTGAAGACGATGTATTGAAGCTAATATACCACAGGGGCTAACTGAATTGTGCAGGCACCAAACTGGCCTGGCAACAGCTACGAGAAGGAAAATTGAAAAAGACAGAGGAGCTAATTCTGGCTGCACAAAACCAAGCCTTAAGAACAAATACGTAGGAAGCCACCTCTGCAAAGAAGCTGAAGAAACAGTGGACTACCTAATTAACAGCTGAGAGAAGATTGCACAGACTGACTACAAGCAACAGCATGACATGTAGCAACAATGTTACATTGAAAAACCTGCAAGAAATACTGTTTGTCTGTAAACAAGAACTGATAGAACCATAAAATAAACAAAATAATAGAAAATGAAGAGGCTAAAGTTCTCTGGGGCGTTAGAATCCAAACAAACTGGCACCTGCCACATAGCACCCCAGACTTGACAACTGTCAATATGAAAGACAAAAAAGTCTTGGATAGTGGATGTTATGGTACCTGAAGACAGCAGAACAGAAGAGAAAATCACAAAATACAAGCACCTTCAAATAGAAGTAGACCGACTACGGCAAAAGAAAGCAAAGATAGTATCAATAGGCACACCTTGGGTACAATGCAAAAATAATTGGAACACCACTTGAATATTATCGGCATTGACAAAATCACCATCAGTCAATTAATTGCAAAAGGCAGCTTTACCTGGAATACCTTACATCCTTTAACACCATCAAACAACATCTGCTATCCCAAGTCCTGGGAAGGACTCAATAGATGAATAAAAATGCCAAATTCAGTCTAAACATCTGGCTGACTGCAACGAACGATTATAATAACAATAGTGACAATTTCAAGAATTTTACCATGAAAATCTTTTAAAACATCTCTTTAAAATGTCTAGCTCAAGAGATTTTGAGTTAAGTATGGAAAACAGCATTTTGCATGTTTACAACCTAAAATAAAAATAGTCAGCATGTAATGTTCTGCCTTTGTTTAAGTTAATTGTCACACACACTTCTGAAAGATATATAATTAATTGCCATTCCAACTAAACACTTAAGAAATGTGACTGTTATAATTAAGGACTCTTAGTAATTCTTTGTGCTGTCAAGAGTATGCAGTGCCTACCTTCTCAGAGGGAAGAGATCACCAGATGTTGCCGTTTTAGAACAGCTTCTAATTTTTGTGGCTTTGTATAAAAAAATAAATAGCAAAGCACCAGAGCATTCATGATGAAATCAACAAACATCAGCATAGCAATGCCCAGTCAAACCAATACTAAAATGTAATTTGCATTCGAATAAACAAGCTGAAACAGGTTACCTATAGTGGTATTGAATTATGCAGGGTTTTTAAAAAATTTGCTGTTCTTGCACACCAATATAACTGCTGTTGTACCATTGTTTTAATGTGAGTTACTAACTGCTACCAGTGCATGCCGACCTACCTCATTTATCAGCTGCAAGACTCAAATCTAGGAAATATCCACTGACATTTGCACAACATCTGCCCAACAACTTTAACATTGATTCCCCAAGAAAGCCAAATGGGTCGCTGAACACCCAGACATAGGAAGACACATAAATGACCCCAAGAAAAAGATGCCAGGCTTTGAACTACCACCTCAGCAATAGATAATTTTGAATAGGATTTGCACCTCACATGGCGTCTGCCAGGACTGTCTATATAAATGAGGCATAGTATCCTCCCCTCAGTGTGACTGTAGGGTCCCACGTCAAACTATAGATCACATTGTGATGGACTGTAAGCTAAGGCATATACAGGTCCATTGTCTGATTCTTTTGATATAAATGATGCTGTGCTTCAGTGGTTAGATAATCTAGTTCAGGGGTGTCAAACTCAAGGACCACGGGCTGGATCGAGCCCGCAGGCTACTTAAATATGACCCATGGGGCTGGCCTGGAAATAGCAAAGGACCTGCCTGTGGTGCCTCTGGCAGTCAAAATGCAGTGCGGGGGTGCCCCGTTTTCAGCCTGGATGGCCTCCTGCAGCACTCTGGTGGCCAAAATGGCGTGTGGGGGGTCATGCGAGGTCCCCTGCTGCCTGTGTTGGCCAGCAGGGTGCTGCAGGAGGCGTCTCTCCCATGTCCTCTCGCCGGCCAGCCTGCAGAAGAGAACTACAATGCTGATCCGGCCCTCGAGGAAATCTAGTTTGACACCCCTGATCTAGACATTGGTATTTAAACATAAATATTTTTAATATTTATATTTTATTGTCTTTTACTAATCTAGGTGACTATATTGTTAATTCATGTATGATATGCCATATGCTAAATAATAATTATAATAATGGGAGTTACTGTATTACTTGCTTAACATGCACTCTATAAGTCTTTCTAAAATAGAAGATGCTCACAAAGAGTAAGATCGAAATATATTATGGTTCTGTTGAGTTTCCATTCATCCTTTCAGACTTTGTAACTTGCTTTGAATGGGTCTCACATGCTTCCATCATACATACCATTCTCACAAAGACTTGGTATAAAGCTGCTCACTATTCCTATACTATTGCATTAGACAGTGATAGGCATTAAAGACAATTTAGTTGCATCAAAAGGCTGATAAATGATTGATGGCATTATACTTGAAGAGCATAGTCTAATCTGCCTAATATTCATGGATGTTGCAGTGGATCTGTACTTTGGGATGATAAAAAGTTAGAAAAAGCAGAGTCAGAAGCTGTCTGTGGTGGGCTGGGGCAAGGTGAGGATAGAGAAATGTGTTCCAGTCCATGAAAAAAAGTGTAGTGCGTCTCTGTACACTGGTGCAAGTTGAATGTGCAAATGATATCACGTTCTTTATTTATTTCTATGTGAAGGAGTGGGAGAAACCTGAAAGTGGAGATACTGCTTGCCATTAGACCCCAAAAGGTGTAATCTTTAATTTGAGGGTTGGGTCTCTATAATTTATAATTTTATAAATTATATATATATATATATATATGTTTCTTGAGGTTTTCGCGGGTATTTGTATGTATATCTTGGGTTCTTATCGGGTTTTC
>JANHFL010001431.1:291807-317271 GCA_032468155.1 Oxyrhabdium leporinum
ATTTAAAAACAAAATTAGACCAAAAAAAAATACCATACCTCTCGGTGTTTTCAATATCTGTGGAAACCTGCCATAAATGTTGTTGTATTTCTACTGGCGAAGATGATGTTTCTTCCAAAATAGGAACTTCTGAACTCTCCTCTAGCTTGCTGTCAAGGCTCTTGGGTGCTGCACAGGTCTCCGTCCCTTTGAAAAAAGCACCGAACAAACATATTTAATCACAAAGATGTTATGTCAATATCTTTCCCCTAATCCTTTCACCTGCCGATTTGGAAACCTCTGCTTAATTTTGGTGCTATAAATAAATTACATAAACAAACCAACATTTTTCAGGCCCAAACAATCAAGAACAACATTTGGAGCTGCTTCCAAGTTGTTTATTTTTGTTTGCCTATAAATAGAATCTTACCAGACTAAAGTAATAACCATAGATATACTCTGTGAATTGCTAGGGAGGATCTCACCTTGTTCTCTTCCTGCCTACCAGAGATTCTTAGCTCCCTGTCTTGTTGACTTCTGGGAAAGAGCGCCTCCCTCCTGTGACTCCAGACTACATTCTATTGTATGTTTGACAATATGACAAATTGAATAATACTAGCTGCATAAATAATGCAAATTTGCAGGGTTTGCAGTTTTCATACTTTATTCTCCTTCTGTTAAAAAAAAGAGTTGAAGGATGTGTGCCAGCTGGAATGTTCATGTCTCCCCTTCACTTTCTCTTTTAAGAATCTGCCTTTTAGAATGGGATAAGCTGGCCCTTAAAAAAAGCCTCAATTATGATGCCAGGCGCATTGTCCACTGAAAGAAAGGAGAACATTTGAAACAGCAGCATGAGCTAGCAGGCTTAGGAGGGGCAGAAGAATCCTGATTAAGAAAACATAAAGCAGAGTCTAATACTAGTTTTATCAGGAAAACTGATAAAATAGAAAAGAGAAGAACACAGACATCTAAGCCTCTAAAACACAGAATGGTAGATTAATCATAAGCAAGCAGTAAGAGGCAGGAAAGTAAATAATGACATAGCATGCACACTAAAAGTTATCGAGAAAATGTGAGTGAAATAGCTTCTAAATATAAAAAAACGAAATGAAGTGCTTCTTTCCTAAGAGACCTTTTTTGAACATTTTTTGTACAATCTTCTAAAACAAATGCCATTTTAGCTTCAGTTTTCATAGCAGTTTCCAGAACAAATCAGATCCATATTGAAATAATCTTAAAACATGCTTTCTTTCTCATGCTTTGTATTACCGTAATGTTTTGGAGCAATTTTTTGAACAAGTGATTTTAAGTACAAGTGTTTTATTTCTGTGCAAGGTTTTCATGCTCGTCTCTGAGTTATTGCTGATATTTATGCTGTACTTGTGCTTTACTGTTAGTGATCAGATTGTCAAAATAAATACACTTTCAAAATATGCAAAAATCTATACCACATGAACTGGCCGAAAAGACAAATAACACCTATGCTATACCCTTAATATTTAAAATGCATACTCATTTTTAGAAGAGGCCAACAGTGTACATGTGTATCAAAAAAGGCAAGATGATACTCACAATCAAAACCTCTTATGAGGCATGTAAAAAATGTTCAACCACATGGTCACAACCATTATCTTGACTGTTTTTGATCTCTGTGATATGGCCAACTGACCAGTCCAAAAGGCCCTTTCTGGACCGAAGCCTTTTCAATTTATAAACAGAGAACTGAGTTCTCTAAGTTTATATGAGACTCCTGGGTTAGGGAGACTTTCACTTAAAATGAAAAGGAAAAAAATGGCTGACAAACTATGTGGCTTATACAGCTATGCACCTGCTGAAGTTTTGCTTGTTTCAGAACAGACCCAAGACCACTGAAGAGGTCTAGAGCAGCTGCCCCCAACCTTTTGGGCACCAGGGACCAGTGCCATAGAGAAAGCTTTTTCTGTGGACTGGAGGGGGCGTAGTTTTGCATGCTGCTTGTGTCCTGCAAATGGGGCTTCACTTGTTTGCACGGCCCATGCTGTGGACTGCTGCCGGTCCACAGACCAAAGGATGGGTACCCCTGATCTAGAGCAGCTCAAGAAAGGACTGCAGTTGAAGAGTAGTCCAAAGGCTACAAACAGGACCAGGGATGAAGCAAGGCACCTGTCTTCTTTCTGCAGTCAGCTTGGCTGAAGGCTAAAAAATCAAAGGCTGCAGATTCTAAGAATAATACTTAAGCTAAGAATAATTAATGCCCTTATTTAACTCTAAGGGAGAGGGATTGTACAAATGGTAACATACTTAACAAGATAGACTATACCAGAAATGGAAGCTTCATGTTGCCATTGGCATGATAATTAACTTTCAAATGCTTGAACGTAAGTCACAGTTTTACTCCCTGCTGATTTATTGCAAAGCTGCAGGAAGGCAGGAGAGATGATAATTTAAACGACTTAGCTTAAAGGCTGCTTGACTCAAAATAAATTTGCATTGCTGAAGGAAACCCTTCTTATCTAGCATACATTATAAATAAAAAGGAGAAAAATCATAAGGTTTTTGGATGCTGAGCGTCTGATTATTTTTTGAGAACCCAAGATCTTCTGATACCCTGGAGCCAAATCTGTCTTTGTGACAGCAGGTTAGTCAATTTAAAGCAATTTCATTATATCTTAAGTTTCTTCATGTACTTAAGATTCTGTTTATGCAGCACTTGCACATTTTATAATAAGAGTGAGGAAATCAAAACACACTGTTCAACCAATCCATTTGTTGGATGCTTGGCAAGCTATTTCTATATCATGCCAAGAGTAAGTTACTAGAAGTTATTAGTTTATTACAATGATGGAACACAGCAGCCTTTTTAAAAATCCGGTAGTGTATAAATAAAATAAAATAAGTGTTCATGTACTTTTCTAAGAAGAATATGAAATACATAGGGAACAAATGTTATAGTTTTTGATTTCTGAAGCAGCTTTTATTGTGGAGGTGTAGTATTGACTTTTTTCTAAGTTACCTTGACTGTGCCTTGTTTAAATCATTTTAAATTTCCAAAGAAGAAACATTATGGCAGAAATCCATTATGATGCACATACCATTTTCACCAATGGAAATAACTTTTTCCTTTTCTTCTTTGCATGTTCGATATTTCCCAAAGTATGTAGCACATTGATTTTTTTAAAGTAACTCTTTTAAGCAAAATTCCCTGCTTCGGAGACAATTGGTCTAACATGTGAGATAGCTCACCCCTGTTAACAGAAATGGCTTGAGTCAAGAAGTAAACAGAAGTAACAGGCTACTTCCTTCAGCTTCAAAAGGGAGACCGAAAGAAAGAAATGCCTTCTCTCGGTAATTCAGAAGGCTGTCTTGGCCAGGATTCCTTCTATTTCAATCAACTCTTCAAATCTGCTTGAATTTGAAGGACATTGCAAATAATGACTCCTTTCGGTCAGTATCAACGCCACAAGGAGTACAAAAAGCATTCAACTATCTGTCAGCAATTTCCCCCTTACAAACACTTGACCGCCGCCAGGCAATTGCTCCACCTTGCTCAGGACAAAGTGGTTATGAAGTGGCTCTGAAGTGGCACCTGTGAACAGATAGAAATTCCCAACATTCATCACATCAAAAGCTCGTAAATAGACACCCAAGTTCTCTCGGTCACTGTGTTTCTTTTTTTATTGTTCACCTCGGCCATCACATTTCCTCCCTAGTCTGTCTTTTTTAAAGTACAAGTGGAAGAGTAGATTTAGAGTGTGAAATAATTAAAAATCAGTATGTTAATTGCTTAGGCATAAGATGCATAAGCATCTGCTTCAAGTGATCATTTAGACCAGTTTTTCTCAACTTGGCCAATTTCCTTGGCTGGGAAATTGTGGGAGCTGAAGACTTAAAGTTGCCAAGCCGGAGAAACAATGATTAGACAAATGGAAAGAAATTTGCTTCAAAACATTTTAGACTCTGCAGGTTGGCCATACTTTTGTTTGTCTCTGTGCCTGCACATGCATATCGGAGAATTGTTGAAAAAATACTCAAAGCAGGCAAGTTACTAAAGATGTGGATTAATTAACATACGTAAGAGGGGCAGCTACATAAAAGAAATAAATCAATGAATAATCATAATGGAGTAATATGAAGTGTATATACTTGTAATATAAATAACATGATTTCTTCTTTGCCAAAGTTAATGAAGTGAACAAAAAAATAAATTTCCTATATGCTAGAAATTCAAATGAGGCAAATGCAAATGTCTTCACTTAAGAAAGAGAAGTTAAATGTGTAAATATAAATGGTTTAGTAGAAGTGCTTGTGAAAAAGACCTTGGCGTAATAGTCATTATAGTCACAAGATAGATCAGCAAGTTTAATTTCCAATGATGTGAAATTACTAGTATGCATGTATATAATTTATCACTACCTTGATTCTAGTGGATTCTAGATGGGTTACAGAGAACTAATAATACATAAAACAAGAATAATGAACAATACCCATTTTAACTACTGTGTCCAGTTCAGGCTGACATATTGATGGTAATAAGAATGATCAAGAAACTAGACATCAATCCTTAGAAGGACAAAGGAGGTATTAATTAGGTATATTTATTATTTATCTAGAGGGATGTGATATTAAACAGAAGACCAAGACACGTTCTGTAACATTAAAATGATGATGCATTTAATTACCAGAAAGCACTTTCCAAGTGATTTCTTAGTAGCAAGAGAAGTATGACAGAATATATAGATATACCCAGAAAGTAGATGAACTCACCACTAAATGAGTCAAGGAGAGTCTAGACAGACAGGCTTGGTCAAGAATACTTTAATTTATGTTCCTTTAATTTATGATTCTGCACTTCTTTTATTTGACAAAATGATGCAACAATCTATTTGCACAATATTCTCCAGGAAAAGCTGTGCACATAAGCACTGGGTTTGCTAGCAAGTTAATAGTGGAAATAAGCAGGCAAGCCAGATGGTATATCCCAACTCATGCCACATAGCAGGAGTTACTGGAATAACATTCTATAGTACTTAAGAAAGAAGAGCATAGCGGACTGAGTGAACATTGTGAGAAAACTTAAAAAAATTAAAAGCATTTGTGCATTAAAAGTGTGACATTCTTATAGAAAAGTGTTTTATAAGTAATAACAGGAGGAAGAAGTCCTGTGGATGAAAACATTTTGCTTTCTTAATTCTGGCTACAAATATGAATTTACCCAAAACAGACAAGGAGAGATGCTATTTTTGTGCGGCATAGGAGTGTTTTTAAAAGTACTCCTTTCCCCCTCTCTCCCCCATAAGAATATCCCCGCAGCAAGCCGTGCAGAGCCGAGTTCCTAAGGTTTGGCTTCTGCTCAATTAGTGTGTAGGAGGAAGGCATCGTGCTTGCAAGAGAAGGGCACATCTGGATTAAAAGCAGCTCAATGTCTTTTTGCAAAAGAGCTATTTTAGTTTCAATATGTTTACTGCCCCCATACAAGGAGGTTGATTTTATTTCTGTAGATTAGCTCCCTGAAGGAAGAAAATAGACCTAGGTAGCAAGCTGAACTTTACAAACGATATAAAAAGCAACAGGGAACCTTATGCTTTGATTTTGCAAAATTGTTTTGTATCCACAAGGCAAGAAAAATCAGCAAAGCTGCCAACTGTGCAGCTTGCTTAAGTTGATGACCTATCTTCCTGAGTTTAGGGGGTCAGATGCTACATATATTCATAATTACAGATTCTTGGGAACATATTCATAAAGAAAATGAGTGGTAGACATCTCCCAGAAAATTGCGTAGTAATGCAATGTGACTGTATAGTACAGATTCAGAACCTCAGTGCCAGGAAATAAAATAATATTCAGAGTTAAACATGGAAGATGCAGTTGCGAATAGCTGCTATGTTAAGTCAACCGTGATGCCTTTTATGTGCCGGTTAATAATGCAATGATAACACTCTCACTTTCAGAGGATTAGGAGTGCTTGGTGGACACCATCTTACTGCTGAGAGAAGACTGAGAACAAAGGTATTGCTTAAAGCCTCTTAGAACTAGGGTTTCCCAGCATTAACAAGATAATTATGCAGAAATTCTGTTCCATTAGTACATGAAGCCAATGGTATTTTCTTCTACTGGCTTGTCTCGCTATGTGTTCACTTTGCTTCTTGCATCTCGTCCAATATGCCTGCTTTGATTGGTGGTAATTTCAGGTCCTGGTCAGGAGATCTTCATATTGCTTTCAATTTGGTAAGTGGAGAGGCCAGAGGCCAATGATATTGATGTCATTAACTACTGAACTAATTTCCCTCCCTTATAAATTGCCATTTCATCAACTACCAGAACTAAGAAGTAGAGTCACTTCAACAATTCTGCTTCTGATTTTCTTCCTCTCTGATTTGTTTCTGTCTTAACTGATTTTTATGAGAATTCTGTGCTCTAAGAAATTATTTATTAAATTTATATGCCACCCATCTTGCCTAAAGGCAACTCTAGGTTGATTGAAAAAAACATGTTTTTTCTTTGCTCCTCCCCTCCTTTTCCATTCCCTAATTTTCCTTTCATGCCCTATCTTCCAAATCAAACTTGAAAGGACTGACTTTTCTCTTTCTCTTAAACAGCATACTAAAATATTATAAAGGAGCAAATACAAAAGAAGACAAATGGTTAACTGAGAGGCCCTTGCATGCTATTTTTAACTGTTATGTACTTATAGCTTCTACATTGGGTAGAAAAGAAAACTACATATGACTCTCCTATCCACAACCTCAAAACTTAAGAGGAACAAGCTTGATGTCATTCCTTCCCCTGAGTAATACTGACCCTTGATGCTACAGACTGAGATATTGTTCATGGAGAACTAAGTCTTAGGCTTGTTATTTAATGTCACAGAATGTTGTCAATGCTCCTCCTCCATTGAAAAAATAGAAGGAGTTGTATAAATGGTACAACCATGGCTTAAATCAGTACTGCATCAGTGAGAAAGCTGGCAATTAATGTTCCAGTCTCCCTTTTCTATAACATACTGCATATTTTATAGTCATGGCCCCTTTGAAAATCACTTTGTTTGTAGAGGAAAGAAACAGCTCTCAGAAATTTCATCTAACCATGATCTGGTTACAAAACTCTGGATGACCAGTAGATGGCAACAAAATGTTTTCAAATGGAGGCTCTATTTCTCATGAGTAAAAGCAAAATGCTAGAGGGATGTATGTGTAGGTATTTTATTTATTTATATCCAACTTTATAGTATTATTTTTATAAATAACTCAAAGCGGCAAACATACTCCTTTCTCTTCCCAATTTTCTCCATCACAATAGCCTTCTGAGGTGAATTGGGCTGAGAGAGAGAATGATGGGCCCAAAGTCATGCTGGCTGGGGAATTCTGGGAATCGAAGTCCAAATAACTTAAAGTTGCTGAAATTGAGAAACACCGCTCTAGAGGAATAGCCCAGTTTCTGGGAATGTATATCATGAGACAAAATGGGGGGAGTAACCATGTTTTGCAGCAGGGAGGAGGGATTTTCCCCACCCCCATGATTGACAGTTAGAAAGGAAGGCCTACTTCCCTCCATTAGTCAATAGCAGAGAAACAATGAAGAAATGGAAATGTTTTTTTTTATAAAACTAAGTGCATAGAGTTTTGAAAGACAAATTTATCATGCACTATCATGCCAGGTATCAAAAGCCTACCAGCTCTTTCACCATGCTATCTCAGGACACTTCCATTCAATAGCAAGAGAGAACAAAAGCCAGAGGGTGCCGATAGGGATCAGCACTCTGAGCAGCAAACATTATGCCCATTCCATTATCCATCAATATAAAGCTACGTGAATTGTATTATAATTTGGCAGTAAAGAAATCTTAAGAAACCTGGGGCAGAGATTGCCACAGCCATCTTCTATGTCCAGCCACCTGGCAACCAAGACCAATTTGGACACAGGGGCATCTCCAAACCCATTTGAATACAAATAACTCAGGAGCCAAAAGTATAAAAGTACAGAAACAGCTGATGACAAGAGAGCTTTTCCAGAAGAACATTTGGGAACAAGACATTTTCTAAACAAAGGTATGTGATCAATAGGAGTATGGAGTTGAAGCAATAGAAATGAAGACAGCAACATAAAAGCCAGTAGAAATGAGGCAAGTGTAAATACCGCATATACAGAGAATAGAAGCTGTGCATAAGATGCCTAAAAAACCAGAGAGAAATCAGTGTTGACCACTTTCATTTTATATGGTCAGCATTTAACAATGGTATAATAATCACCCCCATGAAAAGCCAAGTAATCTTCTGCTTCAAGTAAGACTTTTTTTCATAGTCCCCAGAAGCTGTTTAATAGGGCCCTGCTTTACTTCTAGAGGATCCATGAGAGACATATTTAGATTGCTGAACCAAAGAACGACCTATGAAAGGAAGCTAGTGCAATTTTTCTGTTTTGTTGATTTTGAGCTGGTATGCTACTTTGAAATGTGGGATCTGTGATTCCAAATAACAGTGGGTTTTACTTTGGCCTATGGAAGAAGTAAGAAGAGATAAAATGGTTGGGGCATGTGTGTGTGAAGAGGATGGGATGGATCACATATACATTGCTTTGAATTTTAGGGGGACAATGAGAAAAATATTTATTTCTAGACAAATATACAGATACTGTTACAGTACTTTAAAACAATGCTTTTAGACTATTTACTTAAAATGAGTTCATAGTGACCTGTGGCCAGAATAAATTTTTCGAAAGCAACAAATCAACATCCTTATTATTTTGCAAATTTGTATCAGACTATTTATACTGCCTAAAGATGTAAGAAATCTGAACTGCAGTGGAATGGCTACAAAGGTCTGGGCTGAGTTACAAAGGCTCTGTAACCATCTATGGGCAGACTGACCGAAGATTAGTAGATGAAGGTCCTATTTCACAATTAGCCAATGACAGCTGAACTGAATGAAACAATATCTGAAGGATTTATCCTATGTTACCTTCCTACCTTTCCGATGAAGTTGAAGTGATCCAAGAAGGCATATGGATTTCAGCATCTCTGTTGTGTACATTTCTAAGCAACACTGCAACTGGATATATAGTCTACAGATTTCAGGATGAATTTCACCATCTTCTGGCCTGCAATAGATATATGTATGTGTAAAACAAATAGAAAAGGTTATCATTGCCAACCAATGATTCTCCTCTCCACGTTTCTCCATACAATTTACATTATACATACTGTGTGTGTATGTGTATATATATTTACACTATATAAAATGTTTTTCTTTTGGACGAAATGCCTAAACAAAAAAAACATTTAAATGTAGGGACATCTAGAAGGTATAGAATCATCAGCTACCAATTCCTCCCTGTCTTACTTCTCTGGATAAGACAAGTCAACATTAGAAGTTCAGTTGAGGAAACAATTTTTGATTGTTATCACGAAAGTCAATGACGCCAAAAGAATTACATAAGCCAATGAATATTTCAAAACCCAGGTAGCAAAATCAAGCAAACACTTCAGGAACAAACATTCCCAATTTTATTTCAAGGTGTTGATTCCTTCCTGTTGCTTCTTTCTCCAGCAAGACAGATAAGCATGCTAATGATCACTAGTTCATTAGTCATTTTTCAACTTGCTGATTTTTTTAAAAAAGCACTCAACCCCGATTACTAATTTTTTCCCAAAACTGGCCAAATGGAAATGCAAGCTTCATTTTATGTAAGAGAATGTTATTTCTAATTCCATATGAAATGGATTTAAAATTACATTAAGAACCAATTTACACCAACATAACAAACTGTGAAATATTTTATAAAATTTAGATCGCTATTCTTTTAGCATAGAAATGTATGAATGCTTAAAGATATATAGCTCTTTTGATCAAGTATATTCTGGCTCCAAACATATTCATTTATTTTTTTAAATTATCTGCAATATAGTATTATAGTTGACCACAACTATAGTCAATCCTAATTATAACTGAAAAACTATTTTTAGACACATGTTTTGAAATTAACTATGAGTTGTAAAAAAGAGAACAATTCTATATTAGTTATTAGGTTCAAATAAAATTAAACAATGTGTTTTATTGAAAATTGAAATAAAGTTGTGCGGTGAGCCTTAGTAGGACTTACTATGGAAGATACTGAGATGTTGTACTGCACCACTATGAGGTTAATTATAATCACTTGGTACACACCTTATTTAATGATGGTAATTGGGACCATAATTTCCATAGCTAAATGACAGCCGTAAAGTGCGAAACGACATGATGGTGCTGCTTAGTAATGGCAGTTCCAGCATTTCTGGTTGCTATCGTTAAATTGTGCAACGTTGTTAAACATGTCACATGGTCACCATCTGTCACCTCTTGCCAGCTTACCTACTGACTTTGCAAATAGTGATACTGCAATTGTACGACACAGCAACCTTGTATTTACAAACTAGGCATGAGGACCAATTGGAAGTATCACTTGTTCAGCACAGTTGTAATTTCCAATGGTCACTGAATGAGTGGTCATTAATCAAGGATTACTTGTATTCTATGCAACACTAAGCCATTTTAAAATCCTAGCTGTTGAACAATAATGACCTGATTTGCATATACCACTAAGTCTAAATCAAATCAAATTATGTCTTAATGTTATATGTGAACTAAATCTTTAGCAATGAAAGATATTTAACATTTTAAGAGATTATGAAGGAAAACATAATAATCTACTGACTTCTATTCAAAAACCTTGACAGTTATACAGAATATAGTTCTTTGAGCACAGGACATTTTCCTTCTTTATTCATGTGGGAAATACTCCATGCGAATGATGGGAAAATAGCCATGTGTACAGGGTTCTGGATTGCAGCCATATTTATTTTTTAACCAAAACACTGAATAAACATTTCATTAGGCCAAGATAAATTACAAGCATGACCCAGTATTTCTCAAAGATCTGTTGCTATGCCTGCCACATAGATCAACATTACCCCAGAGAGCCAGATGGCCCTGACTTCATTGGCCTTTCACAAGGCATTAAAGATCTGAACTTCCCACCCGCATTTGGGCCGGGAGATGTTTAAATCAGTCCCATCTTCTAACTGTTTTGTCACAGTAATTTGAAGGGCAATGGGTTTTTTGACCCATGGCTTGTGTTATAGGCATTATTTTGAATACAGATTTTATGAATCATGTTATTATTTTTACAGTACATTGCTCAGGGTTGTCTTTGAAAAATAGGTGACTACAAATTTACACAAATAAGAAATAAAATTAATTGTACAGAATGCAATCTCAATGCAATAATTTTCTAAAAAAGAGGAATCAAAGAGGAATTGCAATATTTGCAATTTCAAAATACTGTTTCTGAGTTAGCATTATTGCCATTATTTGTAAGATATTTTTCTATTTTAAATTACCCCAATCTATTATAAGGACAAAAGCTGACAAAGCAGTAAACAGTGATTCTCAAGCCAGATATAATCATTGTGTAAAATGGAATAGGTGTCTTTGGTATTACTTTCCTATCTGCAATTTATCTAGTTGAATTTTTGAAGCTTCTATTGTTACAGAATGCAGGGTTGAGTTTCTACATATCATTTGTCTATGTGTAGTGAAATCTGACATGTTTTGGAAAGTACCAATGCTTTAAAGAACAAAGAAACCCTCTCTTTCTGGAAAGTTAAATGAACATAGCTTGGACAAAGTCCTGAAGCTGAAATGAAAAAAATAAGGATACTATGAAGTAGATTACAGTTAATGAGGTGTTCAGACAAGGTTATAAATGTATTTATTAAAGTGACTAGCTCACGGGCCATACATCTTCTCTTAATATCCTCAAAATCCAATATGGAGGTCTGCAAAGGAGAGAACAGAGTGGAAAATCCCAGTATAAGAATGTAGGGAAAAGTTATAGAGATTCCCAGAAGCAGAACAAATGTCTTGCAAGGAAAAGGCCTTTGGACCATCTACTCAGGGTTGTCAAACTCACGTCGTCATGGTGGCGTCAAGCGAGGTATCAGGACTTTTTTCCCCTTCGCTAAACCAGGTGTGGGTGTGACCAGCACACGATGCATCCGGCCCGAGGGCCAGGAGTTTGACAGCCCTGATCCACTTAGTAGGAAGTAAGCAAGCAAGGGGAAAAAACTGTCCAAGACTTTGGAAGGAATCCATTAGTCACATTAGGAATATTTGGCTACATTCTATACGCTGATTAAATAGGCAAAATATGCTTTTGTATATGGTATCTTGCTGTATACCCAAGTGGACATTTTGAAAAGATAATTATCCTATGAATGGAAGCATTTTCTGTTATATTAAAATAAACTGTATTTTTTTAATCAAAGAAACGGAAAGACAAAATATAACTATCACTGACAAACTATGGTACTTAACAGCTGATGATAGCAATTTGAATATATGAGCTCATTTTAAAATAGGAGTAGTTTAGTGGGATACAACAATGCACACATTTCTCAACTATGAATGCTAAATTTGTTTTTTTTCTCAGGCAGAAGAAATCCTTTCCTTGGCAGAACCTGGGAAATACTATTCTTCAGGCCCTGGAATTCATTCTGAAACTCAGGAGGAGTTCTTCACAAGTTTGGACCTGTATGCCACCGAGCTCCATCTTTTCATCACATCCATATGGTTTCCTTGTTTCCTTCTAATATCTGGGAGGCTTCTTGGAATGCTGGCCCTGCCTAAGTGCCTTCTATGTCTGATGCACAAATTCCATACAAAGCTGGGGAGTGGACAGTTTTACTATTAGCCTTTCACTTTCTCTTCCAGGAGCACTTGTAGCATGTATCCTTCTTGTCATCTTCTGAAGATAACCACAAGCACAAGCCTCTTTCAAGATTTATCTCGTTTCTTGTAGCTTTAGCCTTGCCACATCTTCACCTTTGGATCTACTCATGAAAATCTGAATCAAATAATCCTGGATTTATGACCATTTCTTTAGCTACTGTTTGAAGCTATGACGACACTAAAAAAGTGATTATCGTCAGATCCTCAAAGTAACAGCCATTGTAGCAGCTCATAGTCACATGATCAGAATTTGAGCGCCTGGCAACTAGGATGCATTTACGAAGTTTGCAGTATCCCATGGTCACGTCATCACCATCTGCAACCTTCCTAGCAAGCTCCTGACAAGCAAAGTCAATGGGAGAAGCCATATTTGCTTAGCAATATGATTCACTTAGTGACTGCAATGATTTGCTTAATATTAGCGACAAAAAAAGTCTCAAAATCAGTGCAACTCATTTCCTAAATTATATCCTTTGGGTGGACAACCAATTACTGAAATATTTTAAAGTGCACAGAATACATCTAGATTAGCAACTAACGAGCTTTTAAAGTACTTAATTTAGTCCCCATAGAGGGAGCTCTAACATTAACCATTAGTTTTGCAAGGCTGTGTCCAGCCAACAGTGATTTAGTATTTAAATTAATACAAGAGAAAGGAATGAACAGGGACAGGATTGTCTCTGTGGAAAATAAAGTATCTCCATAGGGTTATCACCAGCCTATTAAAATGTTCTTCTTAAATTGTAGTATATTACACACTGCTTTTACGACACAACACTGGAAAATATAATTATGACAGAATGCTGGAAAGTAGATTTACTTAGCAAAATGTGCTCATTTCTTTTAGGGCTATTCCCACAAAAACTTGTTATGGCATCCAATTCCCTACTCTGTTTTCTCAATAATCTTGGGTAGGAACCAGAGCCAGAAAGGAACTGGGGAACATCCCCATTCCTCACAATTAATTTCCTCCAAGAGAAAAAAAAAGCCTAAAATAGAATTCCATTAGGGAAATATAGAAATAAAATGGTACCCAATTAACTGTGACATAGTATGGACATTTAAAGATACAACATTTCCAGAAGTTTTGGAACTAGTCTGAAAGAAACTCTTTTAGTCCCTCTGGGGAGAAAATGAAACATGTAAATGGCTTGGTTATATCACCAGTAATTGGAATTTATTAAGGCATCAATAAACATGAACCCTTTTGTGTACGGAGATGACTAAGATAGGACACAACTTTGGAAAGACAAACCTAAACCTGATTTGCAACAGGGAACTGGTGATACTGGCTGTTTGTCAACATCATCATTTAACTTCTTTTTGTATGGACAGGCAAGAAACAGAAACAATCTGGATAAATTCTCTGTTTTGATTTGGTTTCCAATACAAATTTCCAGGAATGTTGTATCTTTCATAAAAAAAAAGAACAGTCATTTTTCTTGGGGTTTTTTTTCCTAAAAAGGAAAGGGGAATATGTTTGGTACATATGTTTAGTGTATTAGCTTGATATAATTAGAGCGTTAACTTGAATTATATTTTTAGACTCCTTTGAGGAGCATGATGCAAAAACATTTGACACGTTTTGATTCCCTGACTGTATTCCCTTTAAACACAATCAGTTCCCTTGACAACCTGGATGTTTCATTCATTATATACTATTTTAGAGATTATTTATTTATTTAACTTACTAGGCTACAAAGGTCCCTTTTGTGGATATATTCTGGCTAGCTATTTAATTAGCATATACACTTCATAGAAGGATTCTATCTCTTGAATCTGTAGCACTAAAAATCCAGAATTAACTCTTACTACTGATATAATTGAGATTTTAAGAAAAAGAAGTGTAATAGCAACCAAATTGTTCTGGAAACAATAAATGATTAATGTGTTTGCAGCCATGAATTGTTATTCTGATTGGCTTTTTACTTCTGATCTTTAAACGGCAGCACACAAATGGAACATTTAAGAGATGACACTAGGAATTCTCAGGCTCAGGCATGGGCACAAAAAAAATCAAGATGGTGGTTGGGATCATGTGATTGCAACCCCTCTCTTTTATAAGCACATGCATATATAAGGAGAAGGGCTTCAATTGTAACCACTATCTCAGGGGTGTCAAACTGGAGGCCCTTGGGCCATATGCGTCATGCGCAGGTCACGCCTATCCCAGCTCTGTGAATGGGAAAAATGTTGCGAAGCATCACGTGACGGCAACGTGACATGGCGAGTTTGACACCCGTGTACTATCTTGACTTTCTTGACCCTCCCCCTGCAGATGTCATTGAGCACTGTGAAACTCCTAAAATGATAAATGAATTCATGTGAATTCTTCATGAGCAGGGATGGAATATAGTCTGGAGTCCGAGAAGGAACGGGCTGCATTCCAGAGGCCAAAGAGGAAGCAAAGTATGCTTGCTTCTTCTTGAATGTTTGATCAGGTGGAAGACGGTAAAAACAATTCCTCCCTAGCAACTCTCAGAGAACGCATGCAGATGGTTGTTTTAGTTTGGCAAGATTTCGGTCTATAGGTGAGGAACAACAAAGGAAACTACTCAGAAGCAACTCCATGTGTCTTTCTTTGTTCCTGGGGGGCTGGGCTGACATAAACAAAGTAAATAAGTAGGACCTGGGGAAAAAAAATCTGCAGGTGTCACTTGTGCTGCTTTTAAGGTATAAGATCCACTAAAGTCACCCTATCCAGTGTAAAAAAAAAATGCGTACAAGAGCTCTAGAAGCATTTTCCCTCGTTTTAGCTGCATAACTTCCTAAGAGAAAAAAAACCCTCTTCTCTTTGTTATTTAGAATTGCTACGCAGAAAACACAAAAGCTGCCTGCACAATTCTTCCTTGATATTTGCTGGAATTTAGGATATAGCTATTAACTGTCATGAAAATAAGCCTCTGGGATGCCGGTTTTTTAGAAATGCCAAGGTGTTAAATAATAAATACATTCAATACTCTTGATAACACTTCCAAATTTAAAAAAACACTAATAAACCTATCTTTATCTCAGTAAAACAAGTCTGAAGGCAATTTATAAACTTCACTTAACTCCTGAAGAACATTGTATTAAAGTCTTTACTCACTCCTTGTAAACTCTCTTTTCATATTGTTCATTAATATAGAATAAGAGAAATATTCATTTCCGCATTCATATTTGAGAGGATAAAGATATCCTAGTCTAGCAGAGGCAGCAGGAACCTGCATGCATAGCTGGTAATGTGGACCAGTTGGGACCACATCTATCATCTGATTGTTAGCTTCAGTTTTTTAATGAAATGCAGCCTAAATATTCTTTTTAATAAATCAACTGTGATCCTGTTGATAAATCCCACTTATTTATTATTTAGAGTCTAAGGTGATTCAACTCAGCAGCAATTCTGGGTGCCCTTAGAAATCTGAATTTATTTAATTTGTAGCCTGCTGTATGAACGAAGAAAAATGTACGGAAAGAGAGGGAGTGGGAGAAGTAGAATATACTGAGGAAAAGAACTTCAGCCAATTCTGAATTGCATCAGAAATGATAGCATATTCTCTGTTCCTGCATATTGCCACCGATCAATCTTGATCAATCCTGCTGATCCACTAGTTTTGCTTAATGGGGACCTCAGAGATGTTCAGCAATGGTTGTGAAAACCAGGGGAATCTGCAAGGGGCAAGGAGAGGAACGCAGAAAAGGCAAGATGCATAGTTGAAGCTCTACACATTTTATGTACTTCTGTGATGCAGATAAAAAAGGTGTTGGGGCTTTAATGCCTTTTGCCAGCATGCTTCCTGTGAGATTCCATGGGTGGAACAGGAAAGTCCTTCCTCCCTCCCTCCTACAGTTTTCAAGATCAATATCATGACATCACCTTTAGTGAATTCCTAGTGACTTTGCAGATGTGTCTATACAATTTTTGGGGGTAATTTCCAGCACTGCAATCAAATTACAGATTGAATTACACATGAAGTATTTTATAGTTCACTTACCTTTGTTCCTCATTTCAGGAAAATATTCTTATATGAGAATTGTAGCAACCATAATTTCCATAGGGGCAAACGTGGTCAGGAATAACAAATAAAAAAACCTTATTTCTTCTGCTAACCCAAGTTTTTTTCTTCTTCAACCAATCCGTACACATCACTTAACAGAAATTGGCCATCTGAAATTTAACTTGTTCATTTGCTTACTGAGAAATTTTGCTTAAGCAGAAAAAGCTGTTTAAAATAAAAACAGCAGAAAGAGGGGAAAACCTCTGTACAGTAAAGGAAGAGAAGGTTAAACAGAATTTAAGTAAGAGTTCAGCCTGCATGTTCTGCCAGTACTGTACAAGTATGATCCCTCAGGGCTTGCTAAGCCAATAAATCTATGCAGTCTTTTAAGGTCCCCAAAACAAATAGCTTAAAGAATGCTGAGTACAGTGCAGATGGATAAGAAAACTGAAAATCTAAAGGGGGGGGGGGGTTCATATCACAATGACACTCTTAAGATTATATAAAATCATCTTAATGTCAGCATATAGTAGGGAGGAAAAGCAGACAGTTTTAGGATGGCCAGCTCATCTCAATTAACACAAATGGAATGAACAGGTTTCTAGATTTCTCTATTTCTTCATTTTGTTAAAATCACAGCTTTGTTTACAATAACACAGCACATAGCACATGATTTGTGTTCTACTAGGAGCAAGAACGCAAAGAATATGCAAGTGTACAGAATATAAAACTATGATTTTGTGTGGCCTATTTTATGAGCTGCATTTATAAACTGAAACAATAGTGAATCCCCTTGAACATTATCCAAAGAGGCACATGTCACTGTAGATGCCTCGTGACCCTTCTCCTAAAACAAACCAGGAGTTCCCTTTAAAATTGTTTAAGCGTGGGGCACTGACATTAAAAAACCCCATAATAAATTGTTAACAGTTAAACGGTGCTCTACAACTTATTTTCAAGCCTTCAGTATTGAGGGAACCTTTACATCTACTTTCAACTGAAGGACATTAACATAATGCAAATTTAATTTTTGGCCCACATTTTAGAGACATGCAGGTTAATGAACATGTACACAAAGTTTTCTGAGTGAGCTGCATTAGATAAGTAAACTTTCAAAGTCTAGCAAAGGAAAAACTAAGAAGTCTTGTTTTCCTCCTGAATCAGGCTGCTGAAATCTAAAAGAAAGAGGAAGAGATTGGTGTGCGAGACATTTTTGTGAAATGGACACATACGGTTTTGAAAACGGGTACTGAGAGCCACCTTTTTGCATTTGCCTTTTTAAATACATCTGTCTCAAAATAGCCTTTCCTCACTTTTTCATGTCAGCTTTTCTAAATGAGCCTATAAAAATCTCCCATAAGAAAAGTGAAAAACAAAGCAAGTCCTATAGGTGAAAAGTCCATTATAAGCCACTCAAAAAATGCTATTCTGGTCTTAGCTAGTCAGGCTCTTTAGATGTCACCACTTCTTGTTTGAAGATGTGACCTAAAATATTATCATTATGCTCCAAACACAGAGCAGCAATCTAGAAACAAACTTATTATTTTTCACTAATAAATATTAGCGTTTATATTATTGTCCTGCAATATTTCATTCCCATAATATTAAATATTTTATAATCTGGATGGCAAAACAGACAAAATGTATCCCAACGGTTCAGAGGATTCCCTGAAAAGCGAACACACTTGATGTTAAAAGGAAAAAGAAAAAAGAAAATGCAGTAAATGTGTGTCCTTTTTTCTGTTTTGTCATTAATTGCAAGCTTCTTATAGTGGAAGCTTGCACTATTTAAATAAAAGGAAAATGAACTAGGAAAAATACACTAGAAATTATCAAGCAGTCTCTGACACCTGTTTTATTAATTTATAGAGTTTGCCCAGGTGCAATACTGGATAGATTAGTAACAGAAGTTACTAATTTCTAGTTTCTGTCTTCTACAGGAATGCTAAGAGATGCAGTGAAATCTTAAATGCAAAGAAAACAGACAATTGTTGCTAAGCACGACTCGAGCTAATTCCAGTATTTGACTTGAGTCCAGGGTAGGATAAAATCAGAGATAGATAAATTTCATGAATATACATGTATCACACTCATACCTATGGTGAACATCTTGATAGGTATGTTTTTTGGATCCAAAACTTATAAAATCTGTCATAATAATTTTGTTCATGGTACTTAAGGTACAATGTGGAAACATTTCCATTGGTTACTGATTTAAGATGAAAAATGGATTATTGCTGTAGAGAAAAAAAGCCTTAAATGATCTGGGCTATCAACCAAAAACTATTTATTCTGAAACACTCCCATTAACTTCAATGAACTTACACTTGAATAAATGGAAAGTGGACTGCAGCCAGAGCCCAATGTTTTCAATTTAGACTCCTTTTTAAAATCTTGTTGTGTTAGATTAACGAATGTGTCATAATCCAAAGAAAAAAAAAGCAAGCAAGCAAAAAATAATAATAAATCCCTTGCCATTTATCAGGCATATACAGTTTGAGACTCAGCAAGGTAAATTCATTTTACAAGGCTAGGGGTCTTTTCTAATGCTCGAAGACCCTTCCTTAATTCTTCCACTACAGGACATCAATCTCAATCAAAGGAACTGGGTTTAGTCCAGTGTGAACAAGAGCCACTCTTCATTTCTGGTGAGGAAAAATTCATGACATCATTCTCATCTCATCCCTTGTTATAAATTCCTTATTCCAACCTTGCCCTTGTTTTTAGGTCTTGCTTTCTTACCCTGTCCAACACATGTGCTACTTTTCAGTTATTTTATTAATAATTCCTCAGCTCCAACTGGCTACTGTGGCCTTTAGTAGGAAGTGCCCTTGTCTTCCTCACCATCACTTTATAATTATGGCTTTATAAGCAACCAGTATTTAATTATTAAATTCTGAGCCAGCTGCAGGTTCCAAGACATCCATAAACAGAGTGCATTACAGCATAATAGTCATAACTGGATCTAAGTGTTCTTCAAATCTAAAGTAGCATACGTTCAAAAATTCAAAATAAACAAAAATCATAATAAATGGACAGGAGTCAAGTGCTCTATTACTCAAAATTAGGCAGGTGCTTCTGAAATGCTCAGGCAGTGAATGAGACCAATCCACCTAATGTTATTCCACTGTCAGAGTATACTGAAAGAAATAGTATCTTAAAAATAAAGACAACTGCTGTTATATAGCACAGGTTTCCACAATTGGGACAAACTATTACTTTTATATGTTCTGAACTTTAATTCCTAATTCTGGGGATTGAAATTCAAGATATTTGGAGATATACTGGGTTAGGAAAGTCTATTGTCTTAGTCTATTAACAATTAAAAACAACTAAAGCTCATGATGAGTTAACAACCACTTTAGCAGCTGACAAGTTCTCCAACCGGCAGCTGTAAACAGAGCTAGCCTTTGAGAATACCTTCTTGTCTTTGCTTGAGGGTAGCACAAAATACAGTACCAAATCTGAATTATGACCGTAGTTTGTAGCAGATATGCATTGCTTAACATATATCTTATCTGCAATAATCTTCCTAACTGGAAATAAATATTTGCAATCTCTCTTTCTCATTAATGCAAAACCCCCCAAGTATAAATTACATATTGCCAAAAGAGATAATCACACTTGCTGTTTTCTGCTGATGTTGCAATTGATCATAATTATGAATGCAAAGTACATTCACATTTATAGTCAATTTATACGTCTTTTATATGGAAGTATCCCCATTAGGCAACAATAAGATTAAATATAGGAAACAATATACCTGAAATTCTGTATTTTTTATTTATTAATTTACTTATATTTCACACTTCTTAACCACTCATCTCCCTTAGAGGGGAGCTCTGGGCAGTGTACAATTTAATCAATAAAATTAAGGATTAAAATAGAACAATTCAAGATTAAAAATTTTAAAAAATATAAAACATTATAAAATTACAAAATATGGAGAGTTCCAAGATGGAGAAGTTGTTAATCCATTAGCACAAGGCGAGTCACCTTATAGATTTGAATTTCAACCCCTATTGGTCTTAAAAAACATAGAACAACAATAAGGAATTTATTTAGGATCACAACAAACAGTATCAGCAGGCCATACAGTATATTGCTGGCTTCTGCATTAGGAGAAGACTATGCTTTGCAAAACGTATCTCCTCTCAGAAAATTCCATTTACAATTATAAGCAATTATTTCTAGGTTTATGTTTTAAACTTGATAACCCATTAGTTACCAAACAGAATATTTTCAAATCATTCTATTCTTAGAAGGGAATTAATATTGGACATAATCAAGTCTGAGTTTTAAGCTCTTTTTGGATATAGAAAATCTATTCTTCAATCACTGACATGAAAAATAAGTAAAAGCAATTGCTTTATGGCATTTTACAATTTAATCATGCCTTCTTTATACTCTTGGTTTTAGCACGTTGTTAACAATTCATTCCCTAGCTAAAGAAATCTTTGGAATTCTGAAATCATTCTTCTCATAACGTCAACCTATTTCACAATGCCAGACTTTTTAATCGAAGCCAAAGATCTTGCTTGTTCAGATCAAACATATACTTAATCTAACATTTCAATTTCAACAAAAGCCAGATCTGCAGGTGCACCAAACCATAAGCAAAATATGAACCCAGCAACACCTTTTCGCTCAGATTCCTCAGCCAACTTTCTATCTGATCCTGGAAACAGCATGTAGCTATTATAATTACTAGCCACTAATACCCTGATTTTCCACAAAACCTACCCTGCAAGGTTATCCAATTTGGCAGCCATCTCACCAAATAAAGGTAGAGAATTTCAAAGTTTGCTTTATATGAAGTACTTCGACCAATTGAAATGCTACTCATCAGTGAAGCTTTACAATTATATTTTCAAAAATATGATTATTACTGTTAACCATTTGGGGAAAACATATAATGGCTGATGTCATATGCAGCAACTAACTAGTTGCTAAAATGTAACTAGTGGATATAACTAAAAATAACTAGTGGATATATTCCACTTATTGGTTCACAAATCGTGTGTCCCTGTACACAGAGAAAGGAAGAGTCAATAAATGCATGCAATTCTCTGTTGTACTTCTAACTTCCAGTCCTTCCCTTAGGCAGCCAGAGATTGGGCAATGATTAAATGCAAGTTCATGTAAGTGTTTCAAATGTGCTCTAATTAATGAGCACCTACTACTTTTGTTATTTTTGATGGGAGGAGATGATCCTGTTCATGCTTAAAATGTTTCTTGGATGATGGCTCATTTTAAAACAGCTTTACCCAACTAGGTTCCCCCTTTATTATCCTCAGCTACTGATTATCTTGTTGTGATTGATGGAAGTTGTACTTTGACACAGATGGAAAATTCCAGGTTGGGCAAGACTAAATTGTAATATGGTTGATATTAAATTTCCCAAAAAATATATCATTCCAAAATACACATTGAAATGCATTATTTCTTCAGTAACCAGGTACAGGATATGCATTAGTTTATATTTTATTAATTTTGAAACTTTGTTACTCAACATCTTCATTAGCACTTGGGCAACTATTTGCAAAATAGTGAATACCTCTGAAGTTGGGACTATAGCTCATTCTTATACATTCACACCCTATTTAATAGGATGTTACTGAATTAATCCAGCCCACTTACCTCTTCAGGGATATCATAAATTTGACAACTGAGCTTATCTAGTACAGAAACAGCAGTGATTATAAAATTTTTACCACTTAGGTGTTAATTGTATCTTTCCTCTACAGGTTTAAATATGTTTTTGTGGTATTACTAATACCAGTGGGTGGAATACAATTATCAATGCATTTTAATAGAATAGAAACAGAGAAAGACTGCATTTATCAAATGTTCAAATGACTGACATTGTTTAAGTACAAGATTCTCATGTGAAATAATAGTGATTTAACTTAATACATGATAAAATGCAAAATTATCATAAGTCCTTTCCAGATGTAATGGAAAATGAAAAAACCAAGGTTCCTCTTATGTGACTGAACCACAGAAAGCTTCAAGTTCCCACATATTTCCCTTAATCTCCTAATGTTTTCTAAATTCCAAAGAATCAAAAGCTTGTTTTGTTCACACAGATTGCTTTCTTCCATCCAATTCTAGAAAGTGTGGTTGCTTAAATTATATTTTCAGAGGAGGTCAAGATCCCAAATAATGGATCAATCATGTCTTATTCTCACAAAAGAAATTGGACTCCAGCAGTTCAAACATAAGAAGAATTGTTTATTTAAATCAGACAGCCTTTGTTTCAGATACCTTCTTATGAGGACAATAGGGATGGTGTTGAAGAAGTAAAGAATGCTCAAAGCATAATAAAACTCATCCATAGCATGGATACCCTGATTTCCCATCACATACAAAACAGGCCATGATTTAACTATATGATTGTGCTAGGATAACACAATTCAACTGTACTGTTATGCTAATATCTTCCTAGTAATTAGAACAGAAAACTCAATTTAGCCTTTGCAGAATAAACTTCTTGGTAATACAATGCTATCTGGTATAGCTGAAGAGTTATATATATATATATTAGAATTCTTCATGAATAGACTTTACCTGTGTTTATAGTTCACATTTAGTCTATAAATAAAACGTGTTTTATCATGCTAATATTGAACATAACAATCACAAAACTGGTATAGGCATATATTCCTCTATGACATGGTTACAGCTATTATTTATTTGTTTTTATTTATTTATCACATCCCACCTTTGTTATTTTTACAAATAAATCAAGGTGGCAAACATATCTAGCACACCTTCCTCCTATTTTCCCTGCAACAACCCTGTGAGGTGAGTTTGGGCTGAGAGAAAGAACAAGTGGCCAAAAATCACACAGCTGGTTTTCCTGGCTAAGGCAGGATTCAGTCTTCTTGCTTTTTAGCCTGAGGCCTTAACCACTAGTCCAAACTGACTTCTTTATTTTAAAAGGAACTCCAAGTGGCAGACATATATAATCTTCCTTCCTTCTCCTCTTTTTCCCCCACAACAACCCTGTGAAATAGTTGGGCTGAAAGAGGGTGATTGGTACAAGGTCAGCCAGCAGGCTTTAATGCCGAAAGCAGGACTAGAACTCACATTTGCTGGTTTCTAGGCCAGTATCTTAATTATTAAACCTATTCACACTTTTCTGTTTCAGGGCCTGGAATATAAATGGGCTGAAATATATGCACACCTACAGTATACTATAACCTGTAAGATCTATTTATTTATCTGGTAAAAGTATTTCTGTGCTGCTATTTCTCAGAAGTTTCATGCCTCTGTGAATAAAGTACAATAATGCATTTGCTTTTAAATGGCTTGTCTCATACAACTTTGCTGTTTTTTTTTAAAAAAAAGGTAACCACCTTCATGATTAGCAAGGGCTCATCGTAACTTGTGGCAAAGTTAAATGTTAATGGAGACCTGGATGCTTACATACTGTGAACAAACACCTCTCTTTTAAAATTCAGTGAAGTGAGGCACTGCACCAATTCTTTTTAAGGCAATGCTAACCTTTTGAGATAGCCAAGCTGTGTGGAGTTCTTGGTGCTCTCCAAGCTTGGTTATTTTCTTGCAGACGTTTCATTACCCAACTAGGTAACACTTTCAGTGCTAAAGAAGAGTGGGACTTACTCTCTGTATATATACAGTAGTTTGCTTTGTCAATCCTGGTAAGGTACCTTAGTACCTTAGTTCCATGTTTTGTTCATTGCTTATTTGTCTGCGTTGATAGTTCTTTTATTAGGGTATTGTTTACTGCTTAATTGTCTGCTGCTGCTCCTGATGTTAATCTCTGCTTATCTGAATGTTGATTGCTAGCAAGGAGATGTTCTATCTTTTTGTTTCCCTTTTAGCTTTTTTATGGTCTCTTTTGAATGGCAAGCAAATCTAGTTCACCTCTATAGGTTCTGTGTATAACCAAGCTCAAGAAACAGAAGTAGCAGAATTCTAGAAATGCCTCTATTGTTGTATAGTAGAATAACAACATCTTGAAAGCCTCTCAATTTTATAAGTGGCATACTATCCATCTTCAGATATTCCATGAACACATGGGAATCCTTCCCACCTGATTTTGAACATTCTGTGGCTCCTTCTTTATTTCTGTGTAGATATTTAAAAGGTTGCTTTGAACTAAAACCTCAGGCTTTTCCAAGCATGCCAGCAGAATCACAGAGTTTCTCAACCTTGACAAGTTTAAGCGGTATGGACATTCCACTCCCAGAATTGAAATTGGTTGGGAAGTTCTGGCAATGGAAGTTTACACATCTTAAACTTGTTAAGGTTGAAAAACACTGATTTAGCTATCCAAGGCTCTGTTCAGTGCAAAAATCCAGGTAAAAACAAATAGGAAAGATGATTGTCTTGTCTATGCTTGCACCTTTTTCTATTACTTTCAATGGAAAATGGTTCCACTTTTGAAGTAAGGTTACTTGGCATTAAGGTTGGGGTTTCACCAAAATTTGCCCTGCTGTAAACTTACATTAATTATTGTGTTCCATACGCTGGAACAACAGAGAATAATTTTTTTTTGTAGAGCTCCCATTGGAAAGTAGAAAATTGTATTATATTATACCAACAGGAAAACAAATATATATATGTTTACGAAGTGATTTAATATTAAAATAAAAAGGAAAGCCAGTATAAATAGCAATAACACTTAGACTTATATACTGCTTTACAGCCCTCTCTAAGCAGTTTACAGAGTCAGCATATTGTCCCCAACAATTTGGGTCCTCATTTTACCCACCTTGGAAGGATGGAAGGCTGAGTCA
>JANHFL010001431.1:317371-354677 GCA_032468155.1 Oxyrhabdium leporinum
AAAAATATGGGAAAAGCGGAACTGTATTGATCCATGTTCATTAAGACTGATCCACAGTCCTCAATTTACGTCTGGTCGCTTAGTGACTGTTCACATTTCCGACAGACCTATCTTTGGGCTACTTATGACCCTGTTCCAAAGTTTCAATGGTCAGACCTCTTCTGTGGTCCCATGACCTCACTCGGAGCACTCTGGGCGACACAGCCACATTTATCACCATTTGCAGTGTCCCAGGGTCATTTGACTGCATTTTGTGACGGTTTTGCCAAAAAGTGGCACTTAACTTCTGGTTGTGACACCACCGTTGCCCATTGCAAATCATGGATTCGCTTTAGAACTGCAGCATCTGTTTTGCAACTAAAGTGGTCGCATTACGAATACTGCATTCGCTTAACAATGACCACAAACGACGTCATAAAAACAGTCATCATGACCAACTAGCCATCATGGAAGGCTCTATTATTGTTGTTCATGTCACAGGACTACCTGTAACAATGGTGACATATTTTTTGAAGAGAAAAGAATAATCTGACCAAAAGATAAAACCGGAAGAGGTTCATAAAGATTAAAACAAATTGCTTAACTCTATCTCCTTGCTTTATATAATAGCAATAGCACTTAGACTTTTACAGTGGTTTACAGCTCTCTCTAAGCGGTTTACAGAGTCAGCATATTGTCCCCAACAATTTGGGTCCTCATTTTACCCACCTTGGAAAGATGGAAGGCTGAGTCAATCTTGAGCGTGGTGAGATTTGAACTGCCAAATTATAGGCAGCCAGCATCCAGCAGAAGTAGCCTGCAATACTGCACTCTAACCACTGCGCCACTGCGGCTCAAATCACAGACATAATGTAGTAAAAGGACGGCATGTATATTTGAATTTGAGGTTATGTTTTCTTTAAAGCACAAAGTTTGCTTTTTTACTTAATGACTTAATACCTAGGTTGATTTAACCATGATAACGAAATGATACAAAAAATAAATGTTAGACAAGTTCAATACTGGCACATAAAGTCTGAAAATGTAATGTTATTTATCTTACAATTTCAGTGGCTGTTCAGCTTTTCTTGCCTGTATCTCAAGGGGGCATTTTTGCACTTTTAGATCCAGTAGAAAGCTTGTGAGACGTGGCCATGACAAAAGGACAGGCTGTAACTTGTTCAAAAACAAAGCTATTTTAAAAAAAGAGGCAACAGCCCTCTGCACCTTCACGTTTAATTTCTGAGCAGCTTCCCTAGGAAATGCAAGTGTAAGTGTAAGGTGAAAGTAAACCCATAGCAGAGAGATATTCTATGAATACTGATTATAGGTAAATTACTCTGTTTTCTACTTTATGAAGTACTGAAGTAGAGGATTGGACTTTGACCACGGATGAATACTTCTAAAATAATACTTTTATTTTGCTTTTATTATATAATTTACAAACGGCCAATCAAAAAATTGTTCATATTTTAGGTCTAAAAACATTTTGTAGCTAACCTGCAAGTTAGGGTCCTTGTCTTGTTTTGGAATGTACTCGTGCAGATATGGCCAGATGTATTGCTATGTGTATGCGCTAAGGATTATGGAGGACATTATATACTGCAGTTGTGTTAATTTCAACTTATTTTATGGCAAATGGGGTTGTTTTTTTGATAACATTGAAGGGAATCAACACTTTTGGCCAAAACTACAGTATATCTGAAAAATAATTTAATCTAGTGGAGTCAAAATATTGTTATGCACAATAACAATTTTCAGTTGGATCAAATTTTCTATATATAATCTATATCTCCTATTTAGGGCAAACTAAAAATAGTCACGTTATAAAAAGCGCTGAAGAAATTACCTATTACAGACGTCAAGACTCTCATGTGTTAAATTAGTTACTATTATCAATACAATGACATGTAAATATTCACATAGCAATAAATGCTAATCAAGATGACGTGAACATTCAATATGGAGCATATTAGGAAAGGAAACTTTTCAATTCAGAGAATTGGAACATTAGAATTAGTTAGCTCTCTTTTTTTTTTTCAAGTGGAACTGAACAATGCCCAACATTCATTAGACAGGCAAACTGGCAATCTGTTTGGACTATGGTCCCTTCGTATTTTTCTCATTTAGCAATGCCTTTGTAGCATTTCCAGAAAATGCTTAATTTTTCACAGGAATATGAGAAGCTGTCTTGGAACACTTTAGACAATTATCTTACTCATCTTGCTCAGCACTCTCTGACCTTGGCTGATCTTGAAAAGCTAACAGTGGAACATGGTTGCTATCTGACTGGGAAGCTACCAGGAAGATAGGACCCTAAGCTATACAGGAAAAGGAAAGGGGGAAGGGGAATTCTGCAAGAAGGCAATAGTAAATCACTTCTGAACTATTGCCAAGAAAACCATATAGATATGAAATTAAATTATTCAAGCATTACAAGTCAAGGTGAAATGCAGGAGGCTCTAAGTAGGAAATTGTCTTATAGCCAATCAGACTATCTGACCACCTTGCTTAATATTATCTATTTCTAGATTCTTCAGATATTCCAAATAAACTGCTACAAATTCTTTTTGAAACTAAGGAAGCCAGGGATCAGACTTGAGACTTTCTTTAACTAGTAGTCACTATTCTGAATGATTTTAATAACATAAAATAGTTATTGCAACACCACACAGCAGGAAAAATCGAGCAATAGAGCATCATTATAAAATACACTAAAAAGAGAGTGCAGGGTTCACCAAATCATTTTACTGTTCATTCTAGAAACCAACAAGTTTATTTGTCAATAAGTCCATTATGTCAGCTTTCTTCTGCATTTCCTTGCCAATACTAAATTGTGCTTTAAAATTGTTATTAAATTTTTTTCTAGAGTCAGGCAGAAGAAAAGCTTCATTCAATAAAGAGGCACTTGTATACCCATGTATTCTTAACTTTCAATTTCTTTAAAGTGAATATTGCAGTGATCTCGCATCCCCTGAACTTGTGTTTACTAATAAAATCCCCAAAGGAAATATATACCTCCAACAAAACCAATCCTACTGAAAGGTTTTCTATGTATTTCAGACCCTCCTAATGGAATCCTGACCTAAACGTTCTTCATGTAAAATTCTTCTTGCACTAATGTAGGTGGTGGTGGTGGGAATCAAAATATATGCAAAGGACATTTTGATGTTGGCAGAGATTATTTGCCAGTTCTGAGTTAGTGGTCAGTGAGGTCATAGACAATACTGTCAAAGTCAACAATTATTCTCTGTTCTTCTATGTTCATCCAACATCCACCTTTGCTTTTAGATAACTTCATTCTTTGCATCTAAAAACTTTTTGAGAAGACCATTCTGTTTCCTTGGAGCTGCTGTGCAGCATTCCAATCTGCTACCACTTCAAAATCATTCTAACTATTGAGAAATTTCATGAGTTGCAAATCTGTCATCAAATTATGAAGGTGGCAATTTGATTTGTCCTTCTCTTATCTCTTTGATTTAAATATGGAATGGCAGGGTTCAATTTAGCAACCAAGTAACATCTCCAAACACTCCAACCACAGAGTCCACCTGGTGCTACTGCTTTATTGATATTCATCTCTTATCACACACCCTTCTACCAGAAGACACTTCATCTTGTAAGAAGTTATTTAGGAAGCCAAGCAAATGATAAGTCCCACTTCATTGCAAACAACTGTCATAGTAAGCAATGAATCATCAGGGAAAAAATCTTGGAAAATTTGACATGCTGACTTAGTTTGTATTAGGCACTATTGGGAGGTAAGTGTACCTATCAAAGTGAGTTGACTAGCAGTGATCGTTTAGCATGGGATTTAGGTAGGAGAGGCCAGAGAAAAGGACTCTCAATATTTCAATAAATGGAAGGAGAATTGTAAAAGGCCAAATTGAAACATTTCACAATGGGTAAAGGGAAAGAGAAATATTCAATATGTAATAAAAGAAGGTTGAAACAAGCTAAACTAGAAAAAAGTGGAATAATTGTGTGTTTCTACATAGCCTTCCACATCCTTTCTCCAATGCTCAGAATCAGGTAACAAAACAGGCCAAAATAGTTGTTAACTGCTAGCATTCTCAAAACACTGATATCGTTGCATAAACCAATAATCTCTGTACCTGACCATTTAAGGAGTTCAAAAATTAGTCAATTCCTCCCTCCACTCAAATTCTAGTCCTTAATACTTTGAGTTCTATTTCTTTTCTTGGCATCTTCTATTACGAAACTCAGCCACTTGTTTAGAAGGGAGCAGCAAAATAATTCAACTACTAGTCATAAAGACTAATCTCAGGTTAGTATAATTCTCTAGTGACTTCCTCCTACAGTTTGCATTCTGACTGTTGTACAATCAAAAGATAAATGGAAAAATGTTGCCCAATTTAAAAGAGGGGGCCAAAAAGTCCCTTATATAATTCATTCATTATAGCTTCTTACTTTCTTCAATAAACAATAATTATCTGAAGTTCTTTGGATTTCTTGTGAGATTGTGTAAATGATTTATTCCTGCCTGGGAACACTAACTCTGATACCACCACATGTTGCGGTGTTTTTCCTGCCAATGTATGTTTAACAACTATTTTTTTGCACTACATCTAACCTGGAAATTAATCAGCCAGCTGCTAAATACAGATGATGGCAGAGGGACACAAGATCAATCCACAATGCTAATCCAGGATTTATGCAATTATAATACTATATGGCATTGCCTTCTATCTGACTTATAAAAAAGGATTATAAGTTTCATAGATGACATGTTTTTAAATGACGTTATCACCATATTTTCAGTTCTGCAAAGAAAGAAACTGAGTGGGTAATGCTCCAATTAGGTATTGTGAAATTGGTTTGAGCAATGATTCTCAGATATTTTGATTTCAGGACCCTTTTACATTCCTAAAAATGATTGAGGATCTCAAATAGCTTTGGTTTATGTGGATTATATCCATTGATATTTATTATATCAGAAATTAAAACTGAGAAATTTTAAGTATTGATTTATTTGACTTCATAGATACCTTGAAAAAGTTGTTGGTGACTCACAGTAGTCCTCAGACCACACTTTGAAAAATACTTCCTATATATATTACAATGAAACAAATCATACATGACATTTAAAACTCTTCTACCATTATTTTTTTTAAAAACTGGTGACAAATCAATCTTTTCATCATTACAAAACAAATGCATCCTCCCACTCTCCTGAGTGTCCTGCTGAGAAGGCTTCAACCAAGTTTCAAGATAATAGAACTTATGGTACTTTATAAAGGCAGACTGTATAGATACAGATACAGTTATCACCCAGGGAACATTAGTGTTGAGGATGGCAGCGATGATTGCACTTGCAGTATAAAGTGGCCCACAATTTCCTATGGAGCAGGTTTATTTTAGGATTTGCAGCCAGCTCAATGGAACCCTTGATTTATCTGGACATCATAGTTGCTGAAGCTTTGGTTGTGGCAGTCAGAAGGAAACTGTCTATTCTATTTATCTTCATTCCACTCAACTCAATTTTTGACGACTCATGAGATGTCAGTTTGCACAAATCCTAATTCAACTGAGCTTGAGAATTATAACAGGAGGGGAAGATGACTTCTTGGTCTCAGTAAAAGACATTGCTGTGTGACTATTAGAAATGTCCTTTTCTATATAAAATGCTCTGACTCACGGCAGGGTTCAAATGGGATTCAAGCCAGGCTTGAAGTCCCTGAAAGTCTTATTGTGGATATCAGTGGATAGTGCCAGAAGTCTGTTTTAGGAATTGTTGATGCTACCATGGGCATAGAGAAACTTCATGCTCTTTAAAGGAAGGACTGAGGAAAGGACTGTTTTATCTTCGTGAAAGCCACAGCAAGGAATTCCGTGCTGGAAGGCTACAACTTACAGACGGAGATTGATAATAAGTAATCTTTGACTTACAACCACTATAGAGCCCTGAATTTGGGTTGTAAGGAGTTGTAATCATAAACCAAGGCACCACGTGACCAGACTCAATTTTATAACTATGTTATGACAGCTGTAAAGCAAATCACCCTGGTCATCATGTGAATCCATCAGGCCAATGGGCTCTTTTTGCCCATTGAACATGATGAAAAAAGGTAAAAAGTGTTGCAAATTGTGTCATGTGACCATAGAGAACACTACAACGCTATAAAGCAAGCTGGTTGCTCAGCACCTGAAATGCAATCACGATTGTGGAGTGAGAGGCAACTGTCATAATGTTGAGGATGGTTTGTAAGTAGTTTTTCTTAAGGTTTGTTGTAATTTTGACCAGTTATATTAGATTTTTGGGGAGCCAGGTACCTCTGGAAACTTGTGTTACATCTGAATAAAATGAGTCTTTGCAAATGGCTGCTAAATACTAACCTCCTAAAGATGAAGACTGTTTGTTTGAATACTCTGGGATTGAAGCACCGTATCTCTGCACCTTACCCAGTCCACTGCTGTGTTGTGGATTCCTTTGAGGATTATGCTGTGGGAGACAATACATTTTTCTCAGCTCAGCGTAGGAGCCTGGCTACCTTGAACTGCTGCCTCCCTCTCCTGTGACATGGCTTTCTCTGATCATGTTTGTTAAGAGGAGGATATTCTGTCCTTTTAGGAGAGCGTGACCTCTGCTCAGAGATAGCTGTATTATATATATATATCGTTTAGGAGGTTTATGCTGTCTTTGGCTTCTTCTACTATACAAAATCTCTTATTTCACATAAACTGTATAATTTCTAGCTTCATCTGAGATTAACTTGACCTAGTGAGTTTGGATAGGGCTTCTGAGAACTGCCACTTGATGGAGCTCTTCACCTTCGTGTTGCGAGGATCCTTGGGCTGGTGTATCATTTAAGATAATCATCTGACGCTTATTTGACTTAGATGTTTTAGACAAATTGACAACACCGATTAAATTTTGTTAAGACTAAAAGGCTTTGTGCTCTAAGTTGCAGCTCCTGAATGAATATGGGACTCTTTCTTAATTCTCAACTGTGCCATGGGCACACTTAATTAACCTGGATTTTTTTTTTAATGAAGTGAACACAAGACTCAATATGTACTACTATGGATAGGATTACAGGATTATCATTTGCAACTCTAGAAATTGCAGTAAGCATTTTATTCTAGCTGCAATCAGAACTTTATTGTAGGAAGTCAGATGTATGTGGATGCCGTTGGGAAAGAAAATAAGTTTTGATTCCATGAGAAATTGACATTTTGAAATAATTGTTATTTAAAACTGGGAAGTAATTCTTTTTCTGAAAAGCTTTGGCCAAAAATGGGATCACTGCTGTAGACCAAAGCATGCTAATACCTTTAAAACTCTTAAAGGATTACAAAAACAGTATAATTTATCTAAACACATCTGAATAGCAATATATTCAACTGAAATGACTGAGGGAGGTGTCTGAATTGTGGGCAGCAAGCAGTGGGACTAGCTGCTACTACTTCTGCTTGTACGTCCTGTCCTGCTGTCCTTTGGCAGCCTGGGCTACAACTACTGCAGTAAAGGTCCAGAAGAGTTTATGAGGAGAAGCATGATCTATGTTCCTTCCAAGTGGTTTAATCTGATTGAGGAGACTCTCTCAGTGTTAGGAAGGAGGCAATGGCAAGCCACTTCCAAGAAATCTTGCCAAGAAAACTGCAGGAACCAATCCTGGCAGTCACAAGAAATCAACACTGACTTGAAGGCAAAAATAAATAAATAAATAAATAAAACCATTCAATCTATTTCTTTTGATAAAAAAGTACTCCAAAGCACATAATATTCGGTTTCTCCTATATAAAACAACTAATTGCAAAAGCAGACAGTATTTTTCCAATTGTTCCTGACTAATCAGAAATTGAGCATGTGTATATGTGTGTGTGTGTGTGTGTATTTGTGCTTCTTTGCTTTGAAATAAGCCTCTTATGTTTCGATTCTGCATTTCCTTTTCATGATAACCCTTTCTGCTCTATTTCTGGCAAATGTATACTCCCCTAGATTATTTTAGGACTCTTGGAAACACTACACCTGCCCATGTATTAGGGGATTAGTAATGCAATGTGGAGATGGCCATACGGGTATATGAAAAATGAAATCTGTAGCCTTGGGTTTGAATAGCTGTTTGGACTAATTCGTCCTCACTTTAGCAATAGCTATACATCACTTTGTTAAAGCATCAGATATAGATTTGAAATATTTGCACCACAGTTCTGGAAAAAGTTCACGGTTTGTGTCTTTGTATATACATAAGAATAGAGGTCAATCCAGCATGTCCTCTTTCCTAACCACGGCCGTCACATACCCTTGTGAGAAAAAGGGTTCTCTCCTGTTCTTGGTCTACAAACGTATTCACTGGAATGTTCCCTTATATCTGAATACAACTCCAATTGAGTATTCTTCTTCCAGCTATCACCAATGATTGCTGAGGCCACCAGAGAAAAACCAGCAACAGCCAATCCCTTATGTCCTAATCCAGCTCCATTCCCAGTTGAATTTACTCTGTGTTTTAACTTTACTCCTAAGACTCTAATGACGTATAAGTTGGTTGTTTATTTCCAGCCTGACTTCCTTTTGAATTGTGTCTTTTAGACTATAAGCATGTAGGCAAAGGCAGTTTTGTTTCACATATGTACGTAATTGCGAAGTATTCTGGGACTCTTTTAGGCAGAAGAGAACGGGGAAATCTGAACAGTACTACCATGAAATCAACATGCTCTATAGCTATCAAACCCCTCTGAAGCTATGGAGGCCAATGGCGACCCCCTGCATCCTATGTCAACAAACAGCAATTAAATATTGATTGTGTAAACAATTGGTTTATTTTATCTGCCCTAATCTACTTCCAGTGTTGCAGGTTGAGCCAAAGCTAAACTTATTTTCATTTATCATTTCACTATTTCTCAGCACCTAGTAACATTTTATGCACTACCATTTATTCCAAAGATAAAGCATTTTGTTAATCCCTTTCTGGTGTACAACTAAGCTGCTCTTTAAAAGCAAGGGGGAGAAATAAGATCTTTCACAGCCAAGAAGCTGGAGACCATAGACACGGCATCTTCTGCCTCATAAAAAGATTATCGTGGGAAGATGCAGACCTATCCGACTTTCCATAGTCCTATGGATGGAAAGCTTCAGCCACATTTTAACTGTGAAATCTTACTCCACATCTTGAGGCATTCACATCTCAGGAGCACAACTCAAACTGACCTGTTTGTTATTTTATTAATGATTTAAATTATGTTTTCCGTTATAGTTTTCTATTCAAACACCCCACTAGCTTAAATTCTCTAAGGTTCGCACATTATTTTCTTAAAATAAATTTCTAAGCAAAATAGTTTGAAAATAGTTATAAATCTATTTTTTTCAATCACACAAATGTTTAGAATCAGCTCTCTGTTTTTGCTTCTTTTAGGAAACTGGGACTAATTAGTTTTAAATGGTTTTACTAGCAGTGTAGAAATTCCAATTTAAAGCACACCCACCAGAGAATTTGCCCTCAGCTTTTTAGCACATTACACATCAGTCACAACTGAGTAATATTCCATAAGGTTTGCAGCAAACCTATAAAAGGAACTGTGAAACTGAAATTACCTGTATATAACTATTTTTTTAAAAAGACGCTTAAATGGAAGACAGTATTATTTCCTGCATTTTTTTTGAAGAAGCAAAAAGTAAAACAGCTCATCTATTCAGGGCTAGTCCTACCACTAGGCAGGATGAAATGGATGCTTCATATAATAGACTGAAGAATTGCCTTGTCTACTTTTATTCTAGTCTGTTTGCTGGATCAATTGGCCATCCAAATATCTCACCTTAAGGACTTTCACAAGATTCATTCAAAAGACATCAGCTAAGTATGATACCCTGGCTGGTTGGGAATGGGAATGATGGGTCAGGTGTCCGGCAAACAAGTATATCACAAGGGCAGCATGAACAAATAGTATTAGGGAAAATTGAAGCAGTGTCTGTCCTACTTCTGACCTTTATAGGTATCTTTAATTTAATAAACATTTCAGGGCCTAAGTACAGAACACTGTGTAAGTAAAAGGGCATTTTTAATCCCTCCCGCAGACTGAAAGCCAGTAGTGAAGGTTGGAAATAAGATTACATCCGTTACACTGCCATGCATTTAAAAGAAAATGTCAAAATATCAAATTTGGAGCCACAGACTTCATATCTGTGTAATTATCACAGATGCCTATTTAAGGGCCACAAACCAATACAGCATTCTGGCACAAGCAAAACTGAAATTAAATCCAAATTATTTTCTAATTGACTCATCTACTTTCAAAATATATGCTTAATTTTGCACTGCATGACATGATAAAAGCAAGCAGAGTTAGGAGCCAAAGTGTGGGCTCCTAGCTTAGTAGAACAGCATGATATAACGGTGGTCTAACATTTAGCTTAGTGCTTCACTGAAAGAATCAGTGATACTTAATGAAAAAGTATTCTAGTTGAGATATGGAAAGCTACTGTCAATCAGAGCAGACCCTATAAGCCTAAAATAGGCTGCAGTGGAGTATAAGGCAGGTTCTCAGTTTTAAGCATTGTCTGTAACATAGGCAATTAGTAATGTTCATTGCGTATTACAATTAATGTTTACTACACTTTTACAAACTTGCTTTTAAATGCATGTTTTGGGGATCTCTGGTTTTGCCACTTTTTGATTTTTAAATGTTGTATTTTTGGTTGCTACTTGTGTCTTTTTATTGCTGCTTGCTGAACTGATTACAAAGCCTCTACTGAGCACTTATTCAAACAAATAGCACTGTTGCAAATCAATTATTACAATGTTTGATGACAGAAAGGTGTACTTCTGTATCCCTAATATTAAAACCTTTGCATCCTTAGTGCTAAAAGTGTATCTGCATCGAACAACATTACGTCTCCAAAAGCATATAGCATGACAAGAGCGTTTAAAATTACTCAATCACTACTAAAACTAGAGCTTTGAATTTTGCTTTAACTGAAACAAGATAGGACTAGTTAGTTATGCTTGTCAACTACTGTCAATTATGATTTATTATTGTTTTTAAAGATCTGAATGGTTTGGGTTCAGGATACCTTAGACATTGCCTCCTTCTGCAAGATTCCCATCATTTAAATCATCTGGGGAAGTACAAAGTTCAAAGGTAGATGGTCCACCTTGCTGCAAATTGGGCCCTGACTTTTTGTCATGACTGAATATGATGAATTTGCTCCCCTTCCATAAGAGGTTTACAGAGTCAGCATACTGCCCCCAACAATTTGGGTCCTTATTTTACCCACCTCAGAAGGATGGAGTCAACCTTGAGCCTGGTGAGATTTGCACTGCCAAATTGTAGGCAGCCAGCAGTCAGCAGAAGTAGCCTGCAGTACTGCACTCGAACCACTGAGCCACAGTGGCTCATGGGATATAACAGTGCATACCACATTGGCTTTTTTTTTAAAAAAAGCCTTTCAGTTTACCTTTCACTATGTCTAAGTATAAAATTTAAGTTTTAATTTATAGTTTTAATGACTTAAATCACCATTTTATCTTTTTGTAGAGTCTGTTGCTTTTAATATGCTTGCTTTTTGTATACCATCCTGGTATTTTGGTAGCAAGCAGCTAAAAGTAAAATATATAAATAAATATCATTAGATTTTTAGAGTCCTGTTTGCAGGTGCAATTAGTACTGCAAGGCCGCATAAAATGTACATCCAATGTAAATTAAATGTATTCCAGTTTTCTTGCCACCTTAGATGTAACTGATGGGCATAATCATGGATGCAAACTGCACCTTCAAGTATGAAACACCGTTTATTACATTGGTTTGATGTGATTATTATTACAGTGATTTGCTGCTTTAGCTGTAATTATTGAAGCAAAACAAAAATGTAGCATTTGAAAGCATACTGTAACATTACTTAGAATGCTATTTTCCAGTTAACAGATGATAAAAAGTTTTAAAATAATAACTCTTTAACTTTCTTTGTATTTCAGAATGGATTTTTTTTTAAAGTTTCTCTATCTCTATCAAAGACTCACATCAGCTTAATTATGAACTTATGTTTGATACAGCAGGTTACAAAATGCCTTCAGTTTCAAACTATTTTAAATGGCACAGCTTTCCTCCAAATGTTCTGAGAGCTGTAACTAAAGACCAAAGAGGTGCTTTCCTATCCCCAAAACCAGCTCAGAACTAATTAAATCTTTTAACTAAAATCCAGGCCATTAAAATACAATAGTGGCTATCTCTAGTTCCTAAACCTTGTACAGAACTGGTAACAACTCAGGTGTGTAGACCGAAACTGGAAAGAGTCTCCTACCCAGAGATTGCAGATAGCTTTTGGTGTGCCTGATAGGCAGTCTCGCATCCTTTGGTACGTGTTCTGTGCATTTCAGCATGTAACGATGGGCAACTGACTGAGACATCCCCAATGGAAATGACCAATTCCCGATACAGAGCCACCTGGGTGTTGAAGTCCTGGACAAGCTGAGAAAGAGAAAGAGAAAATCTATTTACATAAAACCAACATTTTGCTGCAGTGAAAGATAAGGCAGCATTTTTTTAAAAAATTGTTGCTCCAGCCGTGCTGATGCAGGCATTTGAAACACAATGAAGATCTGCCCCTACCATGCCATAAATAATGAAGCATGTTATAAAAGCTGCTCTTTGCTCACCCAGAATAGGCATTTTCACTGGGAAATGAAGATATTTCACATATTTTAAGCCTTTGAAAGTGTTTTTACATGCTGAAGCTGGCTGACTTAACAGCTTTTCTTTTCCCAGAAGCCAACTATTTTATCATGAAAGAAGATAATGTTTCCAGAGATAGTTTCTCCTCTATGCCCCCTGCCCTAGCATCTACCCATCCACCCCAATTTTTTGACCTGCTGTCTATCAAGAGTGGAATGTGCCACTCATTGCTCTGATATATTTTTTAAACTGTTTTTCCTGGCTCCAAGGCTGTTTTTACTATTCTTAAGAATCTGGCTATTTACCTAGGAGGAAAAATTCCTTGCCATTCACTATTTGTGCTAGTACTTTAGTCTGTATATGAAAAAGCTTCCAACTCAAGGCTTCAGGGTTAAATGAATCATTATTATTTTGCTTAACACAATTACTATTGTTGATTTTTCTTCTGAGACAATTTACGTTTGTATATGTATAGTATGCAACAAGGAAAAAGATTAACAGTATATTCTAACATTAATTTGTAAGACAGTTCAGATTTGCCCACAATTTAACCCCCAAACTATCATAAAATGGCATCCCTTCGTTTGAATATATGTAACCAAAACCAATATATCTTACTGTTGCATTGACATATATTTTGCCATAATCCTAACCCCAAATTATATTCTCAACACTTCTGTTGTACAAAGTGAAACAGCTCTCCACCCCCATAGCTTGATTCTCTGGCCAATCAGTTCAACTCCAAGGGACTGTTGTGCACTGGGTGATAAAATTAATCTTCCACGCTTTCCTTTCCAGATTAGCATGTTATGGCCCTGACAAAGAAAATCACATTTGACATACTGCCCAAAACCAGGGCTTGAAAACAATATCCTCAAAAGCTCTTTTGTGACACTTGCTGAGCCTTAAGAAAACCTTATGAATATCAGGCTTTATTTTTAAAGGTTAACATTTTGTAAAGTCACAACTGTAAGTTTGTATAAAAGAAATTTAAATGGGAAGTTTTTTTTAAATGTCCTAAAGTGAAAAGAATACTAAACAGTTTAACCAAATCATTTCCTAAAGAAAATGACTAAATTTAATATTGTAACTTTCATAGCCCAGTTCACATATTTCCATAATCGTGAAAGTTTTTTAGCGCAAATAATCTGCAGTTTCATTTTACAAAATCAACTTTATTTACATTCATAGATTTCAGTAAGAATCCCATTAAGTGTACAGCAATTTGTCTGTTTTAGGACACATAGGTCTTGCTGAAGGAAGATGTCTATTCCAATCTAATGTGTCTGAAAAAGAAGAGTACTCTGCAGCCTATCTCAGCCCACAGTGTTCAGTCTACTTAGATCACATTGAAATAAAAGCAGTAATTCTAAAATTCTCTTGCTTGATTTATGAAGGCTCAGTCTTTTAGAGCTGCATTTCAACTTCAGCTAACTCTGATGTTTATATAAAAATTAGAAGCCCAAGGCAATTTACAATCCTATATAAGTTTATGCAAAGGAAATTCCTTCTGAATTCAGTATATATTCTGAAATAAATCTATGTATGATTGCAACCAAAATGTTTGCGTAACTATTTTTGAGTTGTCTTTTTTTTTTAATCGTGCATTGTTTACAGTCATGGTCACTATAAATAATAGCTTAAGAAGTCTCTGCAACTGATAGATTCCAAAAGGGTAACTACCTAAATAGGGAAATTAGAAAACTAAGAATAGATTTTTCCTATCAAGCACTACGATTTTAGCTTTTTCAACTGCACAAGTTAGCATAAAAATACATTTATTTATTTTTTTAAAAAGGAACTCTATCTTAAATGAATTTATAAGTTAAGCATACTAGAGAGCTCAATTGCACCAAAGTTCAACGTAATTTGGATTTGGGAAGAATATGCTTCTGGTAGATTAACTTCCTATCTACCCTGGGGGTTGAAGTGGCAAGTTAGTTCATACTTCAACAGGCACAGCTGCTATTTGCACCAGTAAGTTAGCACAACTGTGGCGTGAAAAGATGGATGCACATCTTTTAATATCACCTCCATGTGCATTCACAGCCTTGTTTTCTATTGAACCAGTGGAACTGGTGGGATTTATTTTTCTTATTTCCCACTTCCGAAATTAAGGGGAAGCACAGAAAGTGCTTGCTCTGGATTTCTGAGGTCTACTACACAGGGCGTAGAGTATCGTTCCAGATTACACGGTGGGCAAATACTACCAAACCAGCAGATGTTTGGTACTTCTGTAGTGTCCACTGACCCACGCAAGCCAATGTTCCAAAATCGCATCGTTCTTTATCTTTCCTACGAAACACGTATAAATGCGAGCTCTTTCTCCAGCCCATTAAACACCCGAGGCTTTAAAAACAAACAAACCCATCATTATAACGCCACCCACCCCCACCGCCTCACAAGCCCTGGTCTCGAAGCCGCTACTTGAGCAAAAAGGGTGTCAACTCAAATGCGGACTGCAGTTTTAAAAATAGTGCAGCTGCACGTGATCAGAATAGACAAGGAGCGGGAGAAGAGGGGGAGAGGAGTGGTCCCTCCATCGAGCCCCACACAAACACGTCTACAAAAACACAAAGGGGAGGGGGCGCAGCTGCGCGGTACCCACCATCTTGCAGTCATCCAGGGCTAGTCTCTGGGTCTTAGGGGCACCCTCGGTGCTGCCGGTGTCTCGGCCTTCGCAGTCTCTGCCGTGCAGCGACGTTTTGCCGATTTGAAAGATCGAGCCGGTGGACCTGGGGCGCTTTTTGCGCCCATTCGGTGCAGAACTCATTCATACGCATCCACCAAGCAAAAGCTGCTGCTTACACGGGTGCCAGCCGCGGGCGGGAGGGCAAATACTTTCCGCCACGCCAGGTTCGAGTGCCGCCGCCTCAGGCGGCAGCGACAGCAGCGACAGCAGCAGCGCGTCGATGAACCCGGTGAGAGCTCCAGAATCGCTCGCCCGACGCCTTTTCCCCTCGGCTTCTCTTCACAGGCGGGAAGGCTGTTTGAGCTCCGGGAAGCCTTCGGCCGGCAAGGGAGCACTGGAGGAGACGGCGGTGGCGGCTTGCAGCATCGCCTCCCGTCGGGCTACGGCAGCGAGGTTCGAGGCGAAGGATGCTCAACAACTTCTTCCTTTCAGCGCCGCCACCCTCAGCATGTCAGTCCCTGGAGCCAAAACTGAGCGCGGGTCCACTCTGCCCGCCCGGTTTGCAAGCGGCGGAAACCCGAGGCTGCTTGGCCGAGCGGGGCTTCCATTCAGGACTGAGGGGGAAAACGCAGCCCGAGCCCGCCGTCTCCAGCAACCCCGCTTCTTTGTGCCTCCTTCGCGCACAGCACCAGCTTCTGGCTCGCTCGCCCCCCTCCCTCGCCGCCGCAGCACAGAAGGGGAGCTAAAGCATGTGCGCCTGTGTATATCAGGCAGAGTTGGGCGCGCGCAGGCGCACGCCTCAATCGGGAGATTTCTTTCCCTGGGCTCTGAAGCTACTTGTTCCCCTCGAGCCGGTCTCGTTGGCGGGAAGGCTCCCTTGGCTAAGGGCCCCCGACGGGAGGAAACAGAAAGCCGCTGACGTTGCTCTTCCAACAAGGCGGGGCCTGGTGTTGCGCCAAGGTTAGCGATTTAGCCCGCGAAGCTAACCCAAGCCCTCCAAAACAGCCCCTCGTACCGGAGACAGGATTAAAAAAGAAAAAGGATCCACTTGCAAAAGTGGAGTTCTGGGGCCTTCTGGAGAAGCGCCTTCTGAGGTTCCATCACCAGGCTCTAATCCTTTTTTTCTTAATATTCCCTTCCCTTTTTTTTTCTCTACCCGGTATCACAAAAAAGCAGAGGCATAGTCTCCACTTCTCATGTTGAACCAGGTCAGTTGCAAGACTAGCAACTGCGTTCGGATAGTATACTCAACTAGGTTAGTGTTTTTTTAAAAAAAATCTGGATTGATTGTGCTTCGCATATTGTGTGGACTCAACAGTGATGGTTCAATGTATTGTGCAATACAAGAAAAAAAACTTAATTTAGTAACCAGGCTAGGTGTACTGTATTTTGCAAACAAAGCCACCAAATTGGATCAATCCGTGTCATCTGCATCATGAACTATTGAAGCAAACACCAGGTGTTTCTCAGGAAAAAAAACCACATTTAGATAACAAAGGTCAAAGTTACTCATGCAGGAGAGCCAGTTGGCTCACTTGAATAAAATAGGTTTATTTCCACAGACCAGCAAATCCCAGATTTGGATCTACTTTTAGCTAGCACTTATTGGATAAGTTATATTTTGGGCATTTGAGGCGAACAATCACTAGATGTTCATCAGGAGTATTTTCCTGCAATTTCTTGTTTATACTGTAGTAGAATAATTAATAATAGAACAAACATTTTCCAAAGACATAACTGTCTTTGCCGAAAATGGGAGACTGAGTTCTAGTCCTGCCTTAGTCATGAAAGCTGGCTGGGTGACCTTGGGCCAGTTACTATTTCAGCTCAACTCACCTCACGGGGTTTGTGGAGAAAATTGGAGGAAGGTGTGTTGGATATGTTCACCACCGTGAGTTATTTGTAAAAATAATAAAGGGATACAAATAAATGACTCATAAAATCTTAGATGAGCACGTATATGTCTAGCCTCTCAATGGCTTTTTTATAATTGCAGAAAACATTTTATTATGCAAAACTATGTAAATATTTTTATTGGGAGTTACTCATAAAACTAGGCAGTATTTTCAGATGAAAAACAACTTCATCTCAACTTGTAATTAATGTAAGATTCAGCTTTCACATAAAGCAGCTTCATTATTTAATAAAGCAATCTTTTAAATTTACAGTGTGTCTTGACAGATCAACTTATACAACCAATGTCAATTAAAACACCATAACTAGTTACAACGTTTGTAACTATAAATAACTATAATATGATTATAACATAAATTATAGAATTATCTTATTATAAAATTATTCAGAGTCAGCCTTTAGGATTCTGAAAACAGTGAGAAAAAGAGGCCAGAATGTATTTCCTGGAAGAAAGTTCTAAATTGAAGCGGTCAGTGTACAAAAGGCCCATTATAAACACCTATTAATTCAATATGTTGAAAAAAGACCTCGGAAACCAACTGCAAGGCTCAAATGGGTTAAGAGAAACGTAGCCTGATGCTTAGGGCTCCAAATTGTTTAAGGCTATTAAAGCCAACAGGTAAAAAGGCCAGATAATTTCACCAAGTGTATTAAGGATGTTCCCCTTCCTTAATGCACTGAGAACAACAGTTCTAAATTTGGCTGTTTTAAATATGTATATAAATCATATTGCTCTTGTATAATAATCAAATAGGCTGGCAGCCTATTGGCAGCCTATTTGCAGCCATCACAGCTGTTTAAGAAAACTCAAAGCTTGGGTTTCAGACTCCCAAGATTTTGAACATGAAACGTCCAATTGAAGACTGAAATGGCTGTTTTGAGTTCAGGAGAACTTGTTGCACTTTTTGAAAACATTAAAGCTGGTGTTAGTCAGTTTGAAAACATTTCAGGGCTGAATTTAAAATAAGTGTTCTGCATTTCAGATTTTAAGCTTGGAATGCTTTTGGATTTTCAGCTTCCAAAAGCATTCCAAACTTAAAATCTGAAATGCAGTACACTTCTTTTAAATTCAGTTTAAAATGCTGATTCTAGCATTTCAAATTCAAAATGGAGCATTTCATGCTCAAACATTTTAAATTTGAAATATTTTGTATCCATTACTAAAAATTGGCATCAGAACTGAGGTACTTTCGTTTTTAATATTTGTAAATTTCATGCCTGAAAAGCAAGAATATACAATTAAGGACTTCTATATCTTTTGTTTTTGCTACTATTCCAATAGTTTAAATGTGCACGTCATTGCTTTCACATAATACCTACGGAGCACTGGAAATGTGGACTATAGAAATATCTACTATTAATTCCCTTTTCTTGTAATAGTTCAGTTACATGGACCAGAATCAAAAGTGTTTAGTAACTTTCATTCCTCTCGGAGAACTGAATTTTGGTGTGGCCCAAGACAGTCCAACTACAATAATTTATGAGAAATGCTGTATATAGATGTGCATTCTGATAACAAGAATCAGAATACACCATAATTATAACATTTAATCGTTCGAAGAACTATAATCCAGTAACAGAACAAATCTGAAGTTCAATCCAAACATCTTTAGTTGGATCTTGGAAGACTTTGTTAGGAATTATAGAAGATGTAAGTATAGACCAGTGTTTTTAAACCTTGATCACTTTCACTTTCTGGACTTAACTCCCAGAATCTCTCCTCCATAGACTGAGCTTGGATTCTGTTATAAAATTCCTAAGTTTCTTGTTGCTATGGTTGTTACTCTTATTTCAGCAATAATTACACTCGTTTTGGTTACAGAAAGATATAACACCAACCATGTTCTTGCATATTTATGTTATATGATTACACAGGTGGAGAAAAACATAATTCTTGCCCAGATCACCAAGATGAACTAAGCATGCTTGTATCATTTTCAGAAAATAGTGTCCAGCATCAAATATTGCATACAGAGAACGTTCTGGGAACAGCACCTAATAAATATATTCTTTGTGTAGCATATCATTCTAAATGCTGTTGTAAACAATCAGGGTGAAAAATACGGACAAATATATACAACTCAATTAACATTTTAATGTATCCATATGTAGGATTACTGATTGTACACTTTTCTGATATGATTTTTATGTCCTTAACAACTACAAAAGATGAATAAACATAGCAGCGTGGATGTGATGGAGAAGATTCACCTAATAAATTCTGTCTTGCAGCTTTTAAAATAATGAAACTGCGTTCACAAACAAATGAAAATATTGGCAACAAATCCAGATCCAGAACCTGATAGTAAGCTATGTTTATACATAAGTAATATATTATGTCTTGATATAAATTTCTATTATTTCATTTATAACCTGTCTCAGTGGATACTTTCTAGGAATATATATGTGTAGTAATAGCAGTGTGCTCCATTATAGAACATGAAAGTTGCTTAGGTGCTATTTTCTTTTTGAAACAAAATATTTAAATGTATTTCCACAGATGGAGAAGCTGAAACCATCTGGAATTGCAATCTGAAATATTTCATGAACAGAGAGCACCCCAGAATTGCATTTTTTTTTGCTTTACAATATAGTACTTTTCCTATTAATAATACAAAAAGAATTCCCATAAAAATGCAAAACAAACCTACGAATAGTACAGATATATAAAAAATACATAAAGAATCCTATAAACAGAACTGTACCTAATATTTATAAGCCATGTCATATTTGTCATTTAGTACTGGACTTCTTAACAGATCACAGATTTTCCATACTACCTGGATCTTTTTACTTAAATACCGCATTTGCTGAGAGACACTATTGTTTTGGACAATGTATGGCACATGAGTCTTAACAAACCAGGGCCTATTAGTTTTTGTAACAAGTCTGATTAACTACCTTCCTGTTAAGTTTTTAATTATTTTTAAAATTGTAATTTACCACAGGGTTTTTAAAAAATAGGAAAGCTAAAGTTGCAAATTTAAAATGAAGAAATAATGAAATTCGAAGCCATTGAGTTTTCAATAATTTTCAATGACAAAAAATGTTGGTGATGATTCCGATTGATTGCATTAGAAATTTGTTAATAATAAATATATATGAGAGGAGCCCAATACAAAATGTAAATACTTTCCTAAGGGATATAATGAATTGAATGGACAACTTAGCCTTTAATTATCAACCATCAGTATTGCTATTGCTTTGTTTTCAAGCCGAGGAAGCTCAAAGTCTCTTAATAATTGCTACTTTGAGATTTGACATAATCTTACTTTTAGCTTCACTGGGACTACAGGTAATCCTCTACTTATGACATTTGAGCCCCAAATTTGTTGTTAAGTGAGTCATGCCTCATTTTACAACCCTTTTGCCACATCACTGCAGTTTTTAAGTGAATTGTGAAATCGAACCTGTGACTTTGTTTGTTGGATGGCAGCTGAAAAAGTTACAAATGATAATTATGTGATTCCAGGATGGTACAACTGTCATAAATACATGCCAATTGCCAACCGTCCAAATTCTGATCACATGACTCTGGGGATACTGCAACAGTTGTAAGTGAAACCTGTCATAAATCACTTTTTTCATTGCTCTTGTAATTTTGAATGGTCACTATATGAACAATTGTTGAGTCAAGAAACTACCTTTACATTCCTTATATATCTTCACATCTTTGCCATTATCTGACTAGTCTAGATTTTACTTTCTTCCTTGTTTTCATTTACCAGTCATGGTTACACTAAGCTAGCATTTGCCTTTCATATCTTTATTGTGTTTGGCTAGTACTTTCAGTTGCTGGAAGAACAGATTCAAGGGATCACATCAGAATAAACATAAAATAAGAATTCGTTTCTTAAAAATGCTTTAACAGAAATCATTAGGAGTACTTTATTCCTTTCATTCTCTCTGCTCCCTCCACCAAACCTAACAGAGAGGGCATGTTTTAGGACCTTGTATCAAACAGTGTTATTTTGGTGGACTCTGAGGTTGTGCCTTCTCACAGCAGCACTTGATCTATGGAGTAAAATCCCCCCTGCCCCCCAAATTCAGAAGGACCCGACTCTGTTAGCCTCTCACTGAAGACCTGGCTGTTTCCCCAGGCATTTGGGCCAGGAGGCTTGATGATCTCTGCTGTTGATGCGCTTTTTATGGGAGTGTCATAGTTTTATCCTTGAACAACCAGGGTTGTATGTTGTAGTTTTCGTGCTTCTAATCCATGTATGCTGCCTTTACGCATGTGTGAGGTGGGTGGCAGTTTAAACCAAATAAATAAATAGCTAATTAATTTTATGTAAGCAATGTCTAATAACTTGACATAATAAAAGAAGTTTGCTTCTTAGTCTGCATTTCTTAGTAACAGTAAGCAAAACCTGGTGGAACACAAACTATGCTATCAGTGACATCGGTAACTACTTCTCTCTGTGGTTTCTGAGACTTCAGCAAAAACTAATGCCATAACGTTTGATACATTTCAAAGGTTTCATGTATTCACATTTGCTATTAAAAAGAAAACATTTAGTAGGAAGACCATAGTGCTTCTGCTCTTTTGAATAAAGTGTATTCTGAAAATAAATATATCTCACGCCTCCCTCCATATTGTAAAGGACAAGATCTGATAAAATGCTGAGGCAGATTTAAGGGGGGGGGGGGGCTAAAAAGAAAAAAATCTTCCAGGAGAAATTGATGCCATTCTTTCTAATGGCATTTGGTCAAACAAGTTGTTTGGATGTGAATTATTTTCTAGCTGTATTTTGCACCAATATCGGAGAGACAATTCAATCTAGTGGCTAAGGCTCCAGGCTGGGAAGCAAAAGATTGTGAGCTCTAGTTCTCCCTTAGGCATGAAAGCTGACTGGGTGACTTCGGACCTGTCACACTCTCCCAACCTGTGACATCATGCATGGGCAACAAGTCGGTTGGTCTATTCCTGTCGCAATCAAATGGATCAAAGCAAAACAGATCCTGAACTTGGAGGAAAACACTAGGAAAAAAAAAAAAAGAAATTTGCTCTAATGTATGCCATGTTATCAGTTTCAACAAAACGTTTTATAAATTATTTATGGAGCATTATACAATCTAAAATGGGAAATAGACTGGGCAGAAAAAAAATGTAGGTCTAAAGAATAGAGTCGAGAATTTTAGGGACAGAGCATTCCAGAGATGTGGCGCTACACAGAAAAGAGGGTTTTGCAGTAACTATTAGGTGATGGTCAGTTCACACATCAAGATCTCATCTGATTTAAACATTCTATCAGTGGTCTAGTGCAGTTTTTTTAAAGCATGGCAACTTTTAAGATGAGTGGATGTCAACGCTCATGCCCTACCTAGCATGCTGGCTGGGGAATTCTGAGAGTTGAATTCCACATGTCTTAAAAGTTGCCAAGTTTGAAAAACACTAGTCGACATTTATCAGAAGGAAAATCTATGAAACTTGATTAATTCTAATTAGTTAAGTAATAGTGCATAATGTATGCATATAATTATATATAATAATAGTATTATTCTGGAATAATGCTGCATAAGCTTGATAATTAACTGATACCAGCTAAGTGGTCTTTTGAACACTGCTATGCAAAACAATTGTGCCATATCAGAGCTGGTTGTCGGGACCTTTGGGACATGATGTTAGGGCTCTTCCAGAACATTAAAGTAGTGTTCAAAAGTGGTTTAAACAGCTGACGTGGTGGAAGAGTTGTGCTATGAAGTAGCAGAGAATAAAGACATATCCCTTTCTCTTCATTATATACAGAGCTCTTCCTGCTATACCATGGGTCACTTGCTGTTCAGATTGCAGATGTGATTGTCAGATCTGGATTAGCAAAACAGTCCTAGAAGACAGTACCCAGAGAACAAAGGGTACTATGCTCACACTAGTCTAAAGTAGCCAATGAATCCTGGGCTGATCCTTAGGGTTTATCTGACTGCAATGCTGGCTGGTTGATAAACCATATCAGTTTGCACTCATGGTAAAACAGCCATGTCTTGTTGCCTGCCTAGAGGGCAGATTATTACTTTAACACTGGAAAAGCTGAGGACAATCTTGCTAACAAGGATTGGAGATAGGATAAAGACAATGCTATGAGACAATTGCAGGAAAAACAAGTTACACAGGCATTTTTGTTGTTGGAAACGAGGAACTGTTGGAGGAAGAAAGTCCTTAAAACAAATGCAACTTTTGCCCAAATGTGAAGAACAAAAATAAATATAAACTTTGACAGAAGCAACACAACTAGTTGCAAAAACAAATTTCAAGAAGAACTTGCTAGATCATTAAAACCCATTATGAAAATTCTTTAAATAGTTCTAAGAAGAAAAACTATTTTGAGGCTACTGAACTATTAGATGACATGGATGTTAAGAGTGTGGAAGAACAGTAAAGCTGAACATCTATCTAGATGCCCATTAGTGAACTGATTTTCATGAATGTGAATCTGAAGATATGTTTCATTTGGTTTAAAATTGGCAATGTAGTTTAATATATACAAGTGCAAATGGTGTATAATAATAAAAAATTCTGAACTTCATATATTCTCTAATTTCCATGCATTTTGCTCATTCTGAACAGAGATGCTTAGGTCTGCCTTGACATGGTTTGGAGTGGCAGAAGACAGCATTTTCCTTGGAATGGCTCTATCTCTGTGGAACAGTTGATTTGGAGCTGTGTTTAGAAAAGTGGTGAAGACAAGATCTTCCTTTCTCCGTCTTTCTTCCAAAAAAGATTATGGCTGAATAAGAGATTCCGGAATTGTTTTTTGTGTATGTATTAATATGATTGACTATATTATAAAATATTGGAAAAAAATGGTAGTCTGGTTTAGATATATAAAACCTAAACAAGCAACAAATAATTGAATCTGAGCTGGCAATGAGAGACTGGAAAAAGAATCTATGACCAGTGATAGCTCAATGAAAATTCCAGCTTATTTTGGAGACAAGAAGATGCATTCCAATAGGAAAGGTGTTAGGAAAAGGGTAGTCTTTCCTTCTCCCTGCCCTACTTTGCCACTCTTACAAATTTTGCACTGCACTGAATGTGACTTAGCAGAAATGCAGTTTAGCCTAGCTTTTCCTTGTTCATTCATCCAGAATCAAAGAATAAGTCTTCTTCATCTGTTCCTGGCTACCTTGAGCCATCCTACTACGGCCATCCATTGCTTTAACTTTCAAAGATGACAAAGCAGAAAAAAAATTCTTGTGGATCCTTCTGATAATCTGAAATGCATAAGATAATAAATAGACAAACACATACTTGAGCTTTTGTTATTCTTGTCTCATGATTTCTTCTGAGGTAAATTATTGTAAAACTCAAAAACATTCTAGAGGAAGTACTGATATTAAAATAGCAACAGTGGATCACTCACTATACTTTCATATTTTAAATTTTACAGGAATGTAACTAAAGGAGAAGCAAAAAGGGAAAATAAAAACATGATTCAAAACAGCCCCACCCTGACTTTGTTGTCCTCACAAAAGGAGCAATGGATACTTGGACTCAAGATTGTAGTAGCTCTTTCTCTTTTTCAGTAAAGTAGCATTCCTGGAATCCATGTGATGTTTGTTTTTGGAACTGACTTACTTTAAAGAACTGACAACAATAATGCTTCTAGTATAATGGCTGTAATATCTTCATGGTGGGTCTTACAGCTTACAACGAATACATAATATTTATAAAATATTTACTGAGAGGAAATCTGTTACGGTATGTATGAAGTGGCCTACTGGAAAGCATTAGGCTGTGAATCAATTGTCTTCTGAATGCCTTTTTTTGTTTCAAGACATTGCTGAGAATGTACTTGAGAAGGAAATTCCAGGTTATATTTTTGATTCAGTGAAAATGAGCCATTTCAATTAACATTACTCCTAGTTTTACAATAATATTTTTCCTTTTTTTCTCTATTCAAGTTAGATGATCAGTGTCAGGAAAATTGGAAATGGTAATATTTTCATAATATTACCCTGGTCCGATTTTCATGGAAGCTGATTGCAGTTATCTTTGAGACAAAGTAAATTGCTTCAAATGATAATCTTATCCAATTAAATGAGTAGATAAGACCTAGATATTTCTAATTAAGCATTGAAAGGCAAGTATACCACCTTATTGGTTTTTATTTGTCCCCATTCTGTTTTCCCATCCCCCCAAATATGGAAAGTTAAATTTAAACATATTTTTATTTGGTTGGAAACAATTCTAAGTTTAAGGAACAGCAGCCTCAAAACCCTAATAAAGCTACTTGTATTGAACTTCAAAAAAACTCCATCCTCCCTGTTTTTAACTATTCACATAGGGAGACAATCACTGAACAACTTAGTTTGCCTTTCTTGTTAACCATAATTTATTGCTGGGAATAGTGGTGCATCCTATGGCAAAAATATATGCTTGTGGTGGAAATTAAAACCCACCCCTCTCCTAGGAAAATGAAATATTTTAGGATATACTAAAAAGGCAGAATATTTCCCCTAAAAGAGAAGTAGAAACTCAGAGAGGCAGAAACTCACACACACATCCCACCTTTGTTAATGAGCCATTAAGGCCTGGGCCAGTCTAACAAAGATCGACCTCCTTCAGGCAGAGCCATTTAATTGCCCTTCATTACATCACCCAGCAAGATTCAAACAAACTTAACACACAGACAACCTAAAAAGCTAGCTATGATCTCTAACAGCAACCAATCAGGATACTTTTCCTGTGCCCCAGGAAGTTTAAAGCAAGGCAGGGTATAAAACCCAAGGACTCTCAGCATCTCTTCCCTTTTTTTTTTTTGCCCAAGATCTCCAAGGCATGTGAACCTGTCCACCATTAAACCATCTTTCCAAGCAGTCACCATGTTTCCAGAACTGAACCCAGAATATTTCTTCCAACAGCTAAACATACTTAGTTCCCTTAGCCATTCATCATCAAATTTAGCCTCCAGATCTGCTTTCAGATTTTCTTCCTGACAAGATCTGGCTAGCTAGTATTTATTATCCCTTATATGTTTCCTCTACAAAGTTACACACAGATAATTAGCTAGCCTTAAATTCCTGTTCTCCAGGAACATACTCAAACCATTTTTTCCCAACTCAGACACTAGGAGTTATAGAGTGAAACTCCAGCCTCTCTTTTCTTCCAGGAATGAAGGAATCATTCTGAGTTTCTGCTGATTAGGACAGTGGGGTTTTTTTTTTCCAGCCTTCTAATGACTTTTTGGGTCGAAGTGAAGGTATCATCTCCCTTCTGTGTGCTGTTCTTTCCGGCGCTGTACTCCTTTTCATGCTGAGTCTCTCTTTTTTTTTTCTTTTTTTCCCCTCCCAGATTCACTTCTGACAGCTTTCTAGTCTTCAGAACAGCAGGCTCTGCAGATTTGAAGAGACCAAGTCCATAAACAGCAGGGCTAATGGAGATGTGAAACAGGCCGAAAAGGACTCGGAGGAAATAGAGCAAAGTTTATGGCAACAGATCCAAAGCTCGCCTCACGCTTTGGCACCGGCTTTCTGAAGGTATATAAAGCTCAGAATAGTTAACTTCCAGCTCTCTTTTTCAAATGTTCTTATTCAGTTTCTACAAAGCACTCTGAAAGAGTTGGGCTTGCATTTTTTTTAAGCTTCCTTGTGGCAGCCCTTCAAGAGTAGTAGGGTAGTAGTAGAGTAGAGTAGTGGTCTTCCAATACTTGAAGGGCTGCCACAAGGAAGACTTATTTTCCAAAGAACCATTTTTTTTGGGGGGGGGGGAAACAAAAACAAAAAAGGAAGATACTGCAGGCGGTCCTCGACTTTAGACCACAATTGAGCTCAAACATTATGTTGCTAAGTGAGACATTTGTTAGGTGAATTTTGTCCCATTTTACGACCCTTCTTGCCCCAGTTGTTAAGAGAACTGCTGTGTGTGTTAGGTTGGTAAGTTAGCGACACGGCTATTAAGTGAATCGGACTTCCCCCATTGACTTTGCTTGTCAGAAGTTTGCAAAAAGGGATCACGTGACCCCCTTGAGACACTGCAAGGGTCATAAATACCAACCAGTTGCCAAGCCTCTGGATTTTGACCCGGTGACCATGGGAAAGCTACAATGGTTGTAAGTGTGAAAAAAACGGTCATAAGCCACTTTTTTTTCCAGGGTCGTTTTACTTCAGACGGTCACTAAATGAGCTGTTGTACATCGACGACGACCTGGACAGAATTGGGCCATTCTTAGTCTTACGGGAGTTGCCATGGAAAGTCGATCTTCCTTTCAGCAAGTCCGCATGGACATATTTGCAATACTTCGGGGGGGAAACGTTGCCCGATTGTTGTGGATGCGCTCACAACCGGCCATGAAAGATAAAACCGACAGCTGTTGCACCTGAGCTGGGGCTTCCAGATGTGTGTGGCGTTTATTGTACATGTTTAAACAGAGCTTAACATCTCCCTTTACCCAGGGAGATGTTTTGCAAATTCTTTTTAATTTCCAACAGAACGTATACATGTTCTCCCCGTGAAAGTGTTGTCCAAATTTCCTTTGAATTTCCTCTTTCGGTGATATGCAGCTAACTGGCATTCCCGAGGGTGGGTGGGTTACTGCTCCACCCTGTTCCTTTTTATGGTTTAAAAACAAGCGGCGCTCGATGGTGGCAGTTGGGAGGACCGCACGCTGACGATCTTCACCTTCCTAGCTGCCTAGAATACCTTGACGATCTTTGACATGCATGATCATCTTTCAAGGGTTATGGATGTTATCCTTGACCTTTGCTGAGTGCTGTTCCACTGAAAGCCCTGGAGAAAAGAAGCCACCACCACCACCACCCCCTCCACCCATTTCTGGTAGGAAAAGGACCTGTTGAATACCAATGACTTCATGCAAGGTTGAACTATTTTGAAAAGAAATGCCAGGGGTGACGAGATGTAGCATTGTTCTGATATCTCAGGGGCTTTGGAAAACAAAGAAGATGGGGGTCAAGCTATTCTCCAAAACACCAGGGGGCAGGACAAGAAGTAACGGATGGAAACTAAGCAAGGAGAGAAGCAACCTAGATCTAAGGAAGAATTTCCTGACAGTGAGGACAACGAATCGGTAGAGCAACTTGCCTCCAGAAGTTGTGGATGCTCCATCAATGGAGGCTTCTAAGAAGAGACTGGACCATCATTTGTTTGAAATGGTATAGGGCTTCCTGCCTGAGCATAGGGTTGGACTAGAAGACCTCCAAGGTCCCTTCCGTTATTCTGTATTCTACATGATTGCCATGAAAAAGTAGAACCGAGAAGGTGAGATAACATGCAGGTGATGAAGACCTCCATGTTACAGTCTTCTGCTTGAGCAGGGGGTTGGACTAGAAGATCTCCAAGATCCCTTCTTGCTCTATTCTGATTGATTGATTGATCTGCTGGGATTACATACAGTCAATTGGAAATTAGATTTAAAGGTGTTAAAGTCTCCTATTGAAGTCCTTGTATGAAATCCCTCCATCAACTTTTTATCCAGTCCCATCGCACAAGCTTCTTCTAAGGGAGACTGTATAGCATCGGAAGATGATCTCTCTTCTCTCATTTTATGAGTCTTGAGAAATTTTTGATTAGCGTTGTCTCACATAATTTCTCTCTTGCATGGTTACAAAAGGATGACAGGCAGGACCAGTGAAAGGACACCAAACATTATGAAGGTTACTTTTGAGGGGGGTTTTCATCATCCACTCTACCCTGTCTTCATTTTTCATCTTAGGCAGGCAAACCCAGTTCGCACATAAATAAACAGATAGATAAAGGGAAGAATGAATGAAAGACTACTGGACTGCAATTGCCTAATATTTTCACTTGCAGAGAGTTTTCACACGAAGCCATATTTTGCTTTGCACTCTTACAACTTTATACACATTTTTTTTTACAACTTTCCCCCCTTTATTCCCAGACTCTCTTAGAAGCTGCTCATATGCTTGCCTAATTGTTAGGAACATAAAGAAGAGACAGTTGGTATGGTTGCTAAGGCATCAAGCTAGAGACTGGGTGTCAGTGAGTTCTAGTGTGGCTTCATCCAGCCAGGTGATCTTGGCCAGTTCCTCCTTCTCAACCCTATTGAGAAGACAGTGGCAAAATCCTGAGCCATGGTGGCACAGTGGTTAGAAGGCAGTACTGCAGGCTACTTCTGCTGACTGCCGGTTGCCTGCAATTTGGCAGTTCAAATCTCACCAGGCTCAAGGTTGACTCAGCCTTCCATCCTTCTGAGGTCGGTAAAATGAGAACCCAGATTGTTGGGAGCAATATGCTGACTCTGTAAATCGCTTAGAGAGGGCTGTAAAAGCACTGTGAAGTGGTATATAAGTCTAAGTGCTATTGCTATGATAGCTGTCTTCTGATACTTGAGGGACTGTCACAGAGAAGAGTGGGCTGACTTATTCTCCAAAGCACCTGAGGATAGGACAAGAAGCGATGGTTAGAAGTCGGTTAAGGAACCCAGTCTGGAACTAAGGAGAAATTTCCTGAGAGTGAGAACAATTAATCAGTGGAACAGCTTGCCTCTTGAGCTGTGTGTCAGCCTTGGAAGCCACTGTCTGTCTCGGAGTTTATTGGGTTGGAGTTGGTAAGTTGGAATGCTGACATTGTGGATGCTTCATTGCTGAAGGTTTTCAAGATTGGATGGCCATTTGTCTGGAATGGAAGAAGGTCTCCTGCCTTGGGCAGGGGGTTGGACTAGAAAACCTCCAAGGTCCCTTCAGCCCTATGGTTCTATTCTATCCTAAATTAGTTGGCCAGACCTCTCAGCCTACAGACAGCAAAATGATGAAACCAAGTGTTGCTCAACACATAAATTGAAGGGGCTTTAACTCCATAATCTAGCTGGTGGGAATTTCATTTTAATTTTTTTAAAGAGTTAATTTAACTTTCCACTCTAAAATCTAATCTGGTGCAAATAGCTTCAGGTTACTGCTCTTCAATGAGACTTACTTGGTGGCTACATTTTGGCTGCACAAATCCAGACAACTACTACGGTAGATAACAAAAGATAGGTCAAGCATCATTTTGAAGACATTACGCTCTGGGGAAAAAATTGCTCTTCTAATTTTAAGGATCGAGAACATGAGCCTCTTGCTTATTTTTGAAAAGTCGTTCTAAAAAAAAGAAGTAATACAGTTCTATATGGTCATTATTTCATGATAAAATTAAGGATTAAATTCATTTTATATCAATATCTATAATTACTATATGGATCTTTTACATCTTGTTTCTGTTAATTAATTGGGGAGATTATATTTATTTTATTTTAGCTTCTATATTAAATTAAAGTTCCTTTCTTCAGTGAATAATTGCTCTCTTATCTTCCTTTTTCCTCCTCCTCTATAGGGTGTTGGGTTTTTCTTTTTCTTTTTTTTTATTTTACCACCTAATTTAAAAAACAAATCAGAAACCGCTAAATTGACTAGCACATTCCTGGCTTAATGCACATAATTGAAAGTGTAATTCAAAAGATGTTAGTCTTGCACTTCTATAGGTGTGTGGTGGGGATTTCCCTTTTCAATATATCATCAGTTCTTCTTACATTTTTTTTAAATCATTTCATCATTCAACATAACCAGATATTAATGTGGCTTCAACACAGAGCTGTCTTTGTTTTGTTTTCCTTCTCCTGCTTTTCTAAATGATCAATGGTGGTTTGGGCATCCTAGGATTGACACAAAAATTAGTTAAGCTGACTCCCCCATGCAAACTAAAATATCCCTATAGAGACCTTCAGTTATAGTCAGTGAATAAACACTTTAACCTTGGATGCTTTGGATTGGCTTCATCCTGTCTTGGCTGTGGGCTGTCTACAAGGTGGATGCTCCATGGTGAAGATTGTAACCTCAGAAAATGGTTTAAGTGGGGCAATTTGAGGTAATGGTAAGCAGGCCATATGGATAAGATCTTATATGATGTGTCAGTCCAGCCATTGAGGTTTGCAAACTACTACTGCTGTTCAGAGTCAGACAAAGTTGAGGTAGTATATCAGTGTGTTAAAATATAAACCATTTGATCCAATCACTGCATCACTATTCAGAAATCTGGAGGACTATCAGCTGGAAGTCAAGAAATACAAACATTCTGTCTCTTTGGCATCATCTAGTGGTCAATTGACTGACAGCTCCATTACTCACCAGGTAATTTTATAGAAATGACTTAGAACACTCCACACCTGAAAACCCCTTTCACATGTCCAAATTCCATTTTTACCTTGCAGCTAGGTTTAGCTGCCATCTAGAGGTCATTAGGTCCATAAGTTGACAGCTTTAGAAATCAGAGCACCCAAGTCTTACAAGCACCATCCAGACACACTTTCCATGTGACAATTAATGTCAGCTATTCCTAGGCTCGGAGATATTCACATTTTGACTACAATTCACTACAATTCACTTTTTCTTTTACTTTACTAAATATTTACAGATATAATCAAGAAAAAAAACAGAAAGAAAAGTAGGAAAAGCAAAAAAATATAAAATAAACAGGGAAGAGAGAGACCTATAGATATTATGAATAAAACTGAATTTAAAAAAAATCAGAGGAACAGAAAAATGTAAGGGGTAGGATCGAAAAAGTAAATGGCAGACTTTTGAAATCAAGGGAGGAATACATCTGAGATTTAAATTAAATCATTTGTGGGTCCCTCATTTCCCACTAGATGGTGCTAAGTATTGCTAGTTGTTGCAGAGTTGCTCAAAATTTTCTTTGACTTGTTTGCTGGCATTTAAGCCATGATTTCCAGGACACAATAAAGTATCATCGGTCTGCTGGTAAGCACATCAGAGTCATGAAGTCATGAATAGGCTTCTAATTATCTCAACAAGTTTGTGTTTGATGTAGGGAGTCTAGAACCAGCATGCTTCAAAGCTGTTCCATCCAGTTCTGGTCTCCACGATAAAATAAAGATGCAGAGATCCTAGGAAGAGTGAAAGAGAAGAGCAACAAAGATGATAAAGGATATGCAGGATAAGTCATAGGATGAAAGGAGCTGGGTATGTTTAGCCTAACAAAGAGAAGGATTAGAGGTGACCATGATAGCTGTTTTCCCCGTACTTGAGGGGCTGTCACAGAGACGAGGGGTCAATTTATTTTCCATAGAACCTGAAGACAGGACAAGAAGCAACGAGTGGAAGCTGGTTAAAGAGAAATCCAGTCTGGAACTAAAGAGAAATTTCCTGGCAGTGAGAATAATGAATTAGTGGAATAGTCTGCTTTCTGGAGTTGTGGCTGCTTCATCACTGGAGATTTTCCAAGAAAAGATTGGACAGTCATTTGTCTGGGATGGAATAAGGTGTTCTGCCTTGGGCAGGGGATTGGACTACCTCTAAGGTTCCTCCCAGCCCTATGACTCTATGGTTCATTCTTCATTAGTATGAATGTTATGTTTTACCTGTTATGTTTTATCCTTTTCACGTTTCCTGTGTGCACACGTATACATGTGTGTATGTGTGTGTACACACACATACACATGGTACCTCTTCCCACAATATATATATATAGTATCATGCACCATTTTGTGAGGTACAAATTGCTTCATAGCATTTTCCAAAGCATGTATGTTGACATGCACACCAGGCATTGATTGATTGATTGATTTTGATTGATGGATGTGAATGATCTCGGTGCCATTTCCCATTTCTAAAAAATATCTCAGGTTTATTCACAAATGCAATACAAGCATAGTTGTACAAAAATGTTCAGCGATGCATATGGGAAACAAATGGGGCTTCTGACAGGAAAGTCTTTTGAATTCTTCTGTTAGTTACTCTGTTTTGACCTTGATCCAATATCCACTGCCAGTTATAAATGCTAATAAGAAAATCTTGAAGCCAGAAAGAGTATTTGGTTCAGAAAAGCAAGAAAAATTTATTTATTTATTTATTATTTTGGATAAATAGAGCACAGAATTAATTATTGAAGGAACTAAATCAAGTTCTCAAGCAAAGAGTAGCATTTGCCTTCCTCATCTCAACATGTAATACAGATTATGACCATTTTGGCTGGTTCAGACTGTGACAGAACAGTTCCTTTTAAATGCAGGCCAGTTCTAGCTTGCATGCAACAGAAATTGAGCAGAATACACGTAAACTCTTCAACCCATTCCCCACCCCCCCAAATGGCTGCACTGCTATTTAATCAATGCATCAATGTGTTAATGCATATTACTAATACAGAAAAGGACAGGAAGTGGCCTGTGCAGAGGCTATAAAGGCAGTTTGTAAATGGACAATAACAACGTGAGGGAAAAGGGGTTGCTAATGCAATTCACACTTGTATCTCTCTAGAAACAAGAACAGATCATTCTTTCCCCAGAATAAAAGTACCTTTAAAAGATATTGTTCCATCAGAGTAGCCATTCATAGAACCCAACCTAGAACCAACACTGTCACCTAAACCTAAAAAGATGAACGGTTGCTCCAACAGGCTACACACATTTGATCTTTGCACCGTTCGTTTTCACAACAACCCACATTCTGTTTGCTTTCCCTTGAGTTCTTAATAAAATTCTGGCTCTGATTTTAGCCTAGTATCCCGGTGCATTTCTGCAGCCATTAAAACCCTATAGGATTGCTGCAGTGAAACCTTGCAAAATGTCCCAGGAATGATTGTTCATAAACTTTTTTTAAGCATAAGAAATTTAAATAAATGTGGACTAAGCCTCTGCTAGGTTTAAAACCTAATAACAAAGGATTTTTCATGCCAAGAAATTCAGCAAAGCTGTTCATAGAATACATATTCTAATAACTTTTTCCATCCAGTAGAAAAGCACTGTTTTATTTCTGCTTCCCAAAAATTAAAAAAAAATAATCGGTATCTTGAATTCTGTGGCCCCAAACCTCAGGTGTTATTGTCACCTGCAAGCATTGCTTTTTGTATGGAAAAGTGTAATTTATTCAGATTTAGTTAATTGGTCAGTTATGTAGCATTTAAATGTATAATCCAATCTGAGAAGCATAGTACACCTTCATTCCAAACGCAGGAAGCCATTTTCTGTCTTCGCATTGTTCAAAGATGCCATCAGAGGTGGTTCCTTTTAGACAGTCATTCTTGGACACTGCAGATTTTTACAGCTAAAGAATGAAATGCTACTTGATTTGGAAAAATGGCATGAAACATGCAAGACAAAGAAAAGGGGGGGGGGGGTTCAGTAGTAATGGCAGGCAGTTGAACAATAGCCGTGTGTTATATGTTCTCCCACGAGCATGGGATCAGATATTTGAGGTGTAATTCAGAGATTATTTCTGTACTTTTTGTTGACGTTCTCAATACCTGCAATTCCTATGAAAGTACCTACTTTGTTACAGCAGAGAGATGTAACGTATAGCTCTGTTAAAAGGTCATATATTTGAAAGACCTGAACTGCTGCCTTAGGAATTGTGGGAATATACTATCAAAGGAATATTGCACTTCTGTGCTAAGCTTGTGGCTTTCATTTGGGGGCAGGAGAGCGATTAAATGAGGCTTCTTTATATAAATAGGGAATATTAGTGGGAAACACCTGCTGCTCTTGGATTAATCTTTTAAAATATCTGCTGAAGAACTCTACTAGTTTGAAAAGTCTTCCCTTTCCTTCCCCATCCCAGTTTCTAGCCTTGTTTTTCCTAACATGGCCAACTGACTTCTTACCATTCTAGATATACTTCACACACACTCAATATTCAGCATTTTGTGGAATTTGGAAAAAAAAAAGAGGGTTACCAATGCAATTCCTAATCCCATCCCCTGCAGTGACAGGAACAAAAGAGCTGCAAAAAGCAAACTGGAAAAGCTGTGTCACTGTCACAGTGAATGATTATTCTTACATGGGGAACTTATTGGAAAACGTCCCCCCTGCAGACGTTTGGTGAAATTTTCCCTCCCTCGTTTAATCTTTAGAGTTTGTCACGGTTTTGTTCACAAAGAGGTGGAGAGTGTTGAGGTGCCATTTGTGCCAGCTTCTAATAATGACTACTGAAATCATCCCCAGAGTATCCTCCACTGCTCTGGATGTTATAGCTGCCACTCACAGAGATCCCTCCGGAGCCACCTTTGCTACAAACCCCGGTAGTTGCGGAAATTTGTGTGGTGTTTGAGCTGCTGTATCCTCTACTCTTAGAACCATACAACCCACTTCCAGAACTTCCCACATTTGCCAGATCAGAATTCTTAGAAGTAGATGGGACCACAGCAGGGCTACCACTTTGTCCAAATCCAGAGCTTGTGGAGGATTTAGAAAGGCTGTCTCCACTCCTAGAGGTAAGTGGAGACTTGCTGCCATGATCTCCACTTCTAGAGCTGGATCTTCCACTGCTGCTGATTTTTCTTTGGGTGTAACCTTGTCTTCTTCCAATTGTCCCACCATAAGAACGTCCACCAGTTAGAGAGATATTGGAAGAACCTACAACAGCTGTAAGAAAAAAAAGGGGTGGGGGAGGAAAGCAATGCTGAATAACTTTTTTCTTTTTTTTTTGGAATCCAAGGATATGTATCTAGGGCATCAGGCAATGTTCATGACAATACACTTATACTTTTCAAAGCTACTTACATATATTAACAGGGGGAGCATTAGATATCCTGTGGGGAAAAGAGAATGAATAATTATTTATGTCCCAAGAAGCTGGCTCTGTATCCCAGATATCAGTACCCACAAAAGAGATGGCTGATTGAGTTTCAAAAGTTTAAATATTTTCCCAGCTCAGTTTTGAATTGTGATCCTTTAGGACAGCTGGTAGGTTCAAATGCTGTATAGTAGTGCATTTGCCCTGTGGTGTTTTTTTTTCAATCCCTTCTGACCACAATCTAGAACTTATTAAAAATGAAGAATTGGCCGTAAACAGTGAAAAGCCATTTAAATAGCAGCTGATACTCGAAGTATCATCTGATTCATTCGTTTGTTTGTTTTATTATTACAGCTTTATTCATATTGCAATCCTGAAACATGACCAAGTGACCTTCCCACAAGAACATTAACAACCTGTAGCTGTGTGGTTTGGTGTGGGGGTTGTGGTTTCCCCGTTTGATTTTTTTTTTCCAACCCGCTTACCTGTTCTCTTCTCCCTCCAGAAGCGACTTATACATAGCAATCTCAATATCCAGGGGAAGCTTGAGATTCAGCAAATTCTGGTAATCTCTCAGCAGGCGAGCTAGTTCATCTTTCGAGCTCTGCAGGTTGTTCTCCACCTCAGTTAGCTTTAACTTGGCATCTTTCAAAGCACTCTCTCCCCGCTGCTCGTCATCAGCAATAGATGTCTGTAAGGCATCAATCTTGAAAAGAGCCAGGCGGGGGTGGGGGGGGAGAGAGAGAAGAGAGAATGAACTTGGGACAACCTGAGCTTCCTCAGCAGGATGTGGAGAGGAGAAAAAGGGGAAGTTAAACACAGAGGCACAAAATGACCGTGGGGGGGGGGGAATGGATAAGAAAGCATGGTCTTTTTTCTAAATCCATCAATCAGATGTCTGAATTGCAATGATCCTTAGTGTGCTATCAATTCTTCTGGGGATGAGGACAAAGTTGGTCTTTGGGTGGCACCCCAAGAAGAAAAGGACAGGATAAGTCAAATGTGTTTGATGTGAAATTTAATTATACATTTAATTTGCCGAGTCCCCATGTCATTTGTCATTTGCCCTTTCTGCATATTAAAAATGACCATTCGGTTGTATATTTTAGGGGGACTCTGGGGAATCACATTTAACGATGATAGCCCCTAGGTTTTGCATCCCATTTCGGAATGATCAAAGTATCTTTTAAATTCTTAACTACTATAGCCATACCACCTGAATAAATCCAATCTTGTTTGGAAGTCAAGTAGGAACGAGCCTAAGTAAGACTTGATGGGAGATCTAATGAGATAACCAGCACTGTATACTTAATCTATAAAATTAACACTGCAAAAATCCCCACTAAATTCCCGTTTACTTGTTCATCAGATTTATACAGTATAGCTGCCCGTCCACAAGTGCGTCTCTGGATGGCGTTCAATAAAACTAATTAAAACAATCATATAAACAAGATCTTAATGGGAGGATGCATAATGCAACCAAACTTGTGGCCTCCCTGTTACCAAGGGATCCCAAACTCTGCTAAAAGGAGATTTCCAAAAGGTCAATAGAATTGGACTTAATATTTTAGGGAAATGGACAGTTTAAAAATATGAAATCCACATACATACATACATACATACATACATACATACATACATACATACATACATACATACATACATACATACATA
>JANHFL010001431.1:377957-395863 GCA_032468155.1 Oxyrhabdium leporinum
AGCTGTAAACCGCCCCGAGTCTTCGGAATGGGGCGGTATATAAATGTAAAAATAAATAAATAAATAAATAAATATACATTTAATAAATAAAATAAAAATAAAAATATTTGGAAGGGCAGACTATGCATATAAATGATAATTGAGGAGAATGTAATACCTGCTACATGCATTCTGGATTTTGCCATGAAGATGTGCCAGTTGTTGAACAATTTTGACTGAAATACATTCAAATATTTACATATTAACTCTACATGACATTGCCACTGATGACACCGATTACTGAGAGAGATATACTTTTAGAAACACATATTGGCTGGCATCACATCTAATTTGGTTATATTTTGATTGGCTATATGTTATTAGTATATATTCCGGTATTTGGAATACATTTAATACTGAACATTTTCTTGAGAAGGATAGTTTTAATATCAGTACTAATTTGGAAATATAGGCAATAGTTATTGAAATGTATTTTAGGAAGGCTTTTCACCTGACTGAAAAAAAACGTGGGTAATTGCAGTACGGCAGAGAGGACATGGCGTGCTAGTTGGATTATCCTTGGCAAGCATACGTAGGCAAGGTTCGCAGAAAATATGATGGCATGGGTAGCACATGTAAGGATTGAAGTAGATATCCAAGCAAACTGCACAGAGGTAGCTTTCCTTATCTTTTCTGTGTTCATATTCTTCTTTTGTATTCATTGTCTACAATGGAATGAAAACATGAGGCAATGTCAAAAACTATTTTAATCATTCAAATTAAAGATGCAATACATGTCGTAATATCATTAGAATACTTATTCTAAGTTTATTTTGAAATATATTATTTGGCTGAAAATAATATTACTAAAATATGAAAAATTATAGTGTGGCTCAAATAACCAATATTTAATAACTTGAAAATCAACCTACTTGGTCAATCACTGTTAACTCCCATGGTGAACATAGTTTATGGTGGTATTCAGTTATAGATAAAATTATGTACTTTGATATGGGTATATCAACAGGACTAGAAAAAGTCCTGTTTATCAATATGAGTGGATCATTCATTAAATTAAGTAGTTGGTCACTGATGGAAACAAAAAGCTGTAACAAAACTGGACAACTCCTGATTCACCATGGCTATTCTTATATTCTTAAGGCATATGATTTTGTAAACTAGTAATCTATTTCTAGTACTTCCTGGATGCTCTTCTGCCAGACTTTTTTTTAAATGTTGAATATAGGCTTACTTGCTTCATGATAACAATGAATAGCAGGTCAGATTTTGAGAAGTTTTAGCTTGTTAAAAGTGGACCAAGAACTTATGATGTTTAGTTCTGGTCTACAATTTAGATGACAGTGTGCTATTTAGTGATATACATACATATACATTATGAAATGTATACATATACATTTTGAAAATGCAAAATTAAAAGATAAACAGAAAAAAGATTTGAAAAATAAAGTTCAGGAAAGAAAAAATGAACATGCAAGAAAGAAAAAAAGAAAAAGAAAATGAACGACTTCTGACTTTTCTTGGTACCAATATAAGTTTAAAAAAATTTGAACACGTACTCCAAGTTTAACATTTGTATTATTTCCATAATTTCATATAATTATAATCATCAAATCCTACAATCAACATTTCACTTCTTTCATAAAAAGTAAAAAAATGGTTTCCAAGTAGAAATAAAATTTGTCAAAGCCTTTTTTTTCATCAAGGTTGTCAATTTCATCATCCTGACTTGCACTAGCTAAGTCTTCTTCTCTTGACTCTGTTTCAGTGTGGGAAAAATAATAGCTCATTGGGGAAAAAGAATGAAGAAATGCTATAACATCAAGAAACAATGATTCATGTACTCTGGTAAGATGAAAGGATGGAAAATTACAGTGGCATTCATTGAACACTGATGGACTGTGGACAACAAAAAAGATGAAACTGAAGCAGAAGTTCACAGTTAAAATGTATCTCTATTTGAATTCAAAAGATGGCCTTTAGGAAGTTCTTTTGATTTCCTGTTTCGCCTATATTAACTAAAAGATAACAGCTTAACTTAAATGGCTGTTATAAGGAATTGTATATAAATCATTATACAGAATAAATTCCCTAAAGCACTAAAGCTAAGCATTAAACTTGCACATGACTGAGTATTCCCGTAGGTTCCTTGTTAATAGCTAATAGGACTGCTTGGGTCAATCCACACATGCTTAATGCATTGACTGGAAGCATGTCAAGTGGATATGCACTTCACCAAGTCATTGTGATGGTTGAAGGAGCAAGAGCTTCACAGGAAGAGAGCCAGAGAATATCTATTGATCTTGAATGAATCTACATCTCCAGAGTCAGATGGAATGTACTCTATTCCATTCCAAACCTGTATCCATTATTATTGAGAAGTTCAGGAAAATGAGCTTTACAAAGCATCAAATGACTGGAAGGAAGCAAAGATTTTCCCTAGCTTCAAAATGAAAAAAAAAAAGACCAGTTCTCTTAAAATTGACAATTGACCAAATTTTGTTATAAATTATTTATTTGTAAATGCCTTAGAAACATGCACCAGTTAATTAGTCCGTAGAGGTTTGATAAAAACTTGTGTCAAATGATTTTTTTCAACAGGTAACTTTCTTAGTGGGCTGTAAAAATACTAAAGCATTTGATAAAATATCCCCTGACATTCTGACCAATTCATTGATTATATGTCATCAGGTCAACACTGATTCTTAGTGACCAGATAGATAAACCTTCTGTAGAATGAGACATTCAGACAACATGAACTAATGAACATGAGATTCCAATGGTATAGTTATTAGGATGCTTCGCAGATGTCAAAAATAATTAAGTGTTTATCAACATTCCTCAACAAACAGAAATAAGATTATCCTGTCAAATGTCACAGCCCTTGACTGAATACTCCTCAGTATTTGCATTAAATTTTGGATAAAGAGGTAGACAGAATGTTTTCAAACTTGCAGACAGCATAACATTTTACAGATAGCTAATATTCTAAAAACAGAAAAAACATTCAGAGTGACTGGTTATTGGAATGTCTGAAAATACCAGAATGAACTTCAAATCATGATAAATGGATTTTTTTTGCAAAACCAAATGAATTTCAATGACACTGGTTTGATAACAGCAAATGTGCAAAGGATCTTAAAAATTGCAATTTATCACAATCTGACAAAGAGTCAGCAATGCGACACAATTGCTAAAAAGCAAATGCAATTTTATGTTGGATAAATAAAGGTATACTTCCTAAGTCAGAGAAAAGTTCTAGATACTTTTTAAAAAATGAGAAACTGGAACAGAGACAGAAATGCTTAAAGATGACTAGAAGATTGGAAGTGAATGCTATGGAAAAAAGATTGAAATAATTGGGAATGTTTAGCCTTGCAAAAAGAAAAAAAATATATTCCTAGTGAGCTGTCATTATAAAATAGTGCTTTTTATTGTTCCAGTGCCTAATTCAGTGTAAATATCTTAAGTTACAAAAATACAATTTCTGGTTGAATGTGGTGAAAAATCAGGTGGTAAAAGCAGTTCAATACTTTTTATTATTTTCCCATACTGAATAATAAATACATGTATTTATTTCCATATTTTTCATGTTTAGCACCAGCAATAATACTTTCATGGTACCAACCAAAGAAAAACATAGGAATGAAAATATTCAAAAGTTTATCTGAAGCAGAATTACCTACATATTCAACTTGATGCCTAAATTATTATTGACTACATTTACAGACCACAGATTCCATGTCCTTCAATATTATTTCAATTGCAACTATTGTTCAATTATTCCTGTACGTATTAATCCAATTATCTCAGCTTAATATTTAGTACTTTGCTTTGGCTCTCAGAAACCAAATCCTAAATTATTACTTGAGGAAGAAATGTACCCATCAAATGTGGCACAGTATATAAATGACTACATGTTCTTTTTATTAGTTAACTAATTAAATTGTATGCCACCTATCTCTCTACTAAGTGACTCATGTATAAGATGAGATACAGAAACACTTGCTTGGCATCTTTTCACAAATATAGACTGGGATCAGTCTTAACTAGCTTGATGTGTGATGTAATTCTTGTTCTAAGTTGTTCAATGTATGTATGTATGTATGTATGTATGTATGTATGTATGTATGTATGTATGTATGTATGTATGTATGTTTATGGCTATCCATCTCCTAAATCTAACTCTGTGCTGCTAACAATCAAAACAGAGTAAAAAAATAAGAACAACCAAAATTAAAAACAACAGAAAATGCATACAGTAGCAGCTCAAAACACTCAAACTGCTACCTGTCAAAGTGAGAAATCCAGAAATCAACAAGAAGGCCCAAGCCATCATTAATTCCTGAAATGAAGGCCCAAGCAGTCATTACATAAATGATAAATTCTAACCCATCACTTCTTTTCCATTATTTTGGAAGTTCAAAGATGCAATAAGAAATCAATTTCATCTCTAAAAAAGAAAATCATGTTTGTAGTTTAATGACAAATTCTTACAATGTAGGAAATTGACTGAAACGGCAGTAGAAGAACTCATTGGGTTTTTTTTTAAAAAAGCAGTTGTATGAGCTTCATATACCACTCACTCCTCCAAATAAATTTCAGGGTATGTATAACTATTTAAAGCTTATTTGCCCTTTCTCTACACTGAACATAATTGTTCACATAAACTACATTTAGAAGAATTCTAACACATTTATCTATGATTGTCTGTAAACCCGTGTTAATTATTCTAAAGTCTATTTTTTTCGAAGTGTTAGCATTACATCGCAAAAATTTTCTATAAAAGATTGAATATGTCACATTGCTTTTCTTCAGTCAAATCTAACTGCAAAAAATAACGGAGCTATATGAGTTTGAAGATATCTCATTTTTAATATTTAACAATGTTTACTTGAATGTATTAGATATTAAATGCAGACTCACTTCAAAATTTGTTGTTATGTAGCTTTATTAATCCTTATAGGTCATCATGTGTTATTAGGAAGTTAATTATTATAGTGCACTTCTAAACTGAATCGTTATGACAAATATATTGAACAGAATTGTAGTCTTCAACTTGAGAACCTTTGAGAAAATTATTGTTTATGTTTTGAAACTTTGAGCATTTTATTTCTATAAAAATGGAAGAATACACATTTAATGTAATTCCTGAATGAAAGGAAACAAATTAATACAATTCCTGAATTAACAACATGGTTTTCCCATACATGTGCTCTTAGGAACATTCTTGAGCTTGAGATAAAGATCACAAATAAAAAAAATTGGTGCCGAATAACCTATATAGATATTATATATACTAGAAGCAGTGGTATTGTCGAACTGTATGCTACCTCAATCATTAAAGTAACCCTAGGTAGCTTAGACATGGTAACAGTAATCCAAGGTGGTTTACATTCAGTTTTATCTTTACACAAAATAAAAATAAAATATATTAGGCAATTTTTAAATTTCAAATACATATATACTTACTGAACATTATAGAAGCATTTCTGAAAATTTATAATTAGTATTTTGTTAAGAGCAAAAATAAAAATGTTTAAGAAAACATGTTTCTGAAAAGTTGTTTAGAATGTATGAATTCCTTTTGCAGCTGTCATATATAAAACATATTCCTATAATCTAGAAAGTTTCCAGTCACAAATAAACATAGATATTGTCTTTTTAATCAAGCAAGTTGGTCTGGCCTATCATCTTCGCTAACTATTTTTCTGCCACAGGTATTACCAAATATTTGTATTTTTGTGTGTAAAATAAACTTGCTGCAGTTATCATACATCGAAACAATGTTTCATGCATTTTTTTCAAACTCCCCATCCCATCCCTGCAAATATGAAACAAGCATAGCAAGCAAAAAAACAGATTAGAATTTCTCTCCATTTTTTTTAATCTGCAGAGTTTGGGTCAACACCTAAAAACATAATTACCTATCTGTAGGACTATTTCTGCTATATTATAAATTACAAGTATAATAGAGTTGTGTTACACAGAGCAAATGATGACAAGAGAACATGCACTTGCACACAAGATATGCAGGAAACAATAGCTGAAAATAAATAGTTCTGCTTTTTCTTTCTTCATCTCCATTTTATATTTTAGAAACTGGCCAATATTTTCAGTCTTGGATATAGAAGAGTCTATACAAAAAAGGGCCTTTGAAGCAAAATTAGCACACTATGTATGAATCTTCATAACCATTGGATATATCACATTAGATACATTGAGTGCATTCCTGCATGATAAGGTATCATATCTCTCATATTCTGAAAGTTCAGTACACTACAGTCTACATACAAACTCCAGCCATCAGCGTGTGTTCCCAACACCATCAAACTACCGATTACCTGCTGATTCCAGAGAAACTCAGATTGAGGCAGGGTAATCCAGTGATAGCCTAAAAAAAATCTACAATTTCCTTTAAATAATTTGTCTTCATTTAGAGCAAGTATTCCTACAATGCTCACAATGTATATCTACTTTTTAAAAATTGTTGGCATCTGGGATTCTCTTTCAGTCATCATTAGGATCTATATAATAAATAGGTACTCTGTTGTGGTTAATACAGAGAACAAAAATATGATGTAGTCTTTAGAACTATTTTAATAAATCTATATATATTGTTAGGCTCATATATACCACAAGTTCATTTACGTGTGAAGAATGATGCTTCATTAGCAATTTTATGCAACAAAATTTCATATAACAAACTTTCTTTTGTTTTTCTTTTAATTTTCTGTAAAATAACTTCTGTTTATTATTGTGGGGTTCACTTTCCAAATCCATAATGTAAATTCAGTATATATTATTCATTCCAAGCCAGTTACATGAATTTCCCATTTTAAAATTCCATTTAGCATACATACTACTCAAGAATGTTGGCAGATGGCTCTTTCTTTTGCACCAATGCTAATAGTTTCTGTGCATCTCTTGCCATCTCCTTAATTTACTATACCTTTATCCTCCTGTAACAGATGATTAGCAAATGATTGAAGAAAAGGCAGCTATAGTATATTTTCAAATCCTACATCCATCAAAAACTAGGTTAGCATAGAATATCTGATCAACACAGTCTCATCTTAATAATAGATGACAGCTGTAGTTAAAAAATGTGAAGCCATCAACTGAATACATCAAAGGGCTGCCGTACACTTAATAAATAAAATCAAAGCGCAAACATAACAAAAATCTAATACTATTGGAAGGGCAATCATTTAAGCACTCAAGAGAGTCTAAAGTAGTAGGAGTAAGATTGATTTTTTTTTTTTTACTTTTCCACTCTTTTCCCCTACATTTTTGCTTTATAATTTCCTTTTCGATCTAGGATAATCAGAACACTGTATTACAACCATGGCTGTATCTTGCATTTCATTACAATCACACTTTTATTTGCAACCTCTTTCCTATTTTTTTTTTAAATCCAAGAAGTTAAATGTCATGGAAATGAATTTCAAAACAGCATTGCAGGAATGAGGACTGCTTTCCTATCATTTATCTTACTAACTATTGCATTAACTCTTGTAACTGCAATTATAACACTGCTGTAATTATCTGTACAGCAGAACCCATTATCACCATTTGGTGGAGAAACTTACGTACTAATTGTGTATCCCTTGTCGTTTTAATAAGCGATACTGTCATGGGTCACATATTTTTGTAAGTCACCATTTCAAAGAAAGCAAACATTACACGCAGAATATAGACCTGTGAACTGAATAATATAGTTCATTCTATTGTGACAGTACCTTTGAAAAATCACAAACATTTTATTTCAAATGGAAGTAGGCCTCTGTCATACTAATTTAGTTATTTGTGCTACTATATATGCCTTCCTTTTAGATAAATTTTACTGGTAACTCATGCAGAAATCAGTAAGTTCTTTCTTATATATGTGTTTCTGTAACTATGAGTAAAATGTTGTGCAACATACAATAATGGCCACATTTTAAGATTAGACAGTCTCTTTTTTTGGCCTTGTTTATGCATAGCCACAGACAACTTTATAGTCATATTGAGACTACATTTAATAATAATTTAAATAGTGTTTCACTGTTGCAACACCAAATAATTTTATTAATGACAATGTTTTTATTCTCTATTATCAAGTTATTAACAATTGAAATTATGCTTGGTATAAATTCATTATTACAGTCTATATAGAAGAAAACAAAACTAGGGTAGAATTCGAGTAGTGTAGCAGAACTTAAATAAAAGCCACAATTAACAGAGCTTAGTCCACCAGGTCTCAGTCAGTAAAATACCTAGGCTGTAGTCAAACATTAAAGCACTTCTATACTGTTGCAAAAAAACTAAAAAAAAAACAACCCTCTACGATATGTCCCTATGGTCAGCATATGTTGAGCATGACTTAAAGGAGTACATTTTTCTACCCTGTACAAATAAACATTTTTAATAAGGATCTTGTTTAAGTCCTGTATCACTTTCGAGTCAGTGATGACTCAGATCCCTGAGGTTTTCTTGGCGAGATTTCGGAAGCGGTTTCCCATTGCTTGCTTTCTAGGGCTCAGAGAAAGCTAAGATCACCCAGCTGCCTTTGTGTCTAAGGTGGGACTAGAACTCAGAGCCTCCAAATTCCTAATCTAACTACTACATCAAATGAGCTCTCTCTCTCTCTCTCCCTCTGTCTTTCTCGTACTCGACTAAATAAACTTCAGCTTTATACCCTCACCTGAACTTACTGAAAAGTAGATAAGTTTATACCTATGGAATTTTAAAGGATTCTGATAAAAAATAATCATTTTTTACTCTCTAATATCTGACCTAAGCTATTGCTGCTAGAAACTTCACTGCATTCTATAATAACACACTAAATGCCTCCTAGGTTCCAGGGAACAAACAATATTTGTAAGAATGTAACAAATATTTATTTTTCCTTTAATAGCTTGGAGCTGAATCCCTGAAAGCCAACATATTGCAGCTGCTACACCAAGTACTCTTGGTGACTTGTACTGGAGCCAGAACTGGCTGCTTCTCATCATACTCTGTCCATTTGAGGTCACCCGGAGTCAAAATTTTACAGTCAGTTGATTTCCTTGGATGTCACATTACTTTCTTAATATCTCCATTCTGTTTCTCTATTCTGGAGAATGCCTTTCCAGAGAAAGTGGGGCCAGAATCTAACCTAATGATAGCTAACAAATGCCACTTTCTCTGCTTCTTTCTCTCTTAATAATGACAGTGGTTTCTGAATTGAATCTTTATGTTTCAGGTTGTTTCTTTAAATTACAGTTAGAAAATACTTTGAGTAGTAGATTATTTTGCAATATTTTTGCAATATTGTGCACATTCTATTGTGCATTTAATCTAATAAAAACAAGTACTTTCTAGAAGAGAATCAAATTTACTATTTAGTCTTTCCAGGGTGCAGTCTGAGAAATCTACATTACCTATCAGGTTTGATACAATTGAGAGTTTGGGACATGGAATATTTTCATAGCTACAAAAATGATTCTGAGTACAAGTTTTCATAAAAAAAATAACTCTCATTGATGATGTAAAACACTTAAGTTCTTAGGAACAAGAAAAAATGAAGTAGAGGTTCTGTTTTATATCTTCTGTAAAGCTCAGCCAGTGACTACATGGTATTGAGATTTTTTGACATTGACTTTTAAGAAACAAAAATGCAATTCCTTGACTAAGATGCTACACATATTTATAAATACACATATTTATCACGAGCAGTCATAATCAGTCATAAGAGACAATTTATTGTACAAAAGTTAGCAGATGCTGCATTTCAACACCAGGTATAAACATTATTATGTTTAAACTCTGCAGACAATAAATGAAATAGTGTTAAATTTAACTTTATAAAACATTTTGAGCATAATATAGCATGTGGCATCTTATTTATTAAAGTTGTTGCTTGGTAGCTTGAGGAAATTTGGTGCCCCCTGCTGTTAGAAAAAACACCACACTTCTGTTACTATATATATCTACTTGAGAATTCCTTCATACAAAAAAAATTAGTAAACAAAGAAAAGAAAATGTAACTCAGACATACGATTAACTTATAGCATGCTGGCGTGCTACATAATAAATGGCAGCATTAGTGGGATATTTTTTTAAAATATAGTTCTTATATTCAGGAAATAAGAAATAACTACCACTGTGTATTAACATGCTAAAAGGGATTTTTAGAATGGGAATTTCACTCTGGACTATTAACATGAAAATTGATAGGAATGCTGATGCAACTGTACACATCTTTATATTTTAAAAATGTATAACTTCTTAATGTACAGGGTGAATTATAGCAATGATTTCACTAAAAGGATAGAAAAAAAGGGAATGGAAGAAGTTGAACGTTCCAGCATACTACACAGGAGCTAATTTCAACATAATAGAAACTAGGGGTCCAATAGAAACAACATTCTGCAAATGTAGTGCTTCTTTAATTCTCACAGTATTTTTTCATGAACAAATGAATCATCTTTTTCATTCATTCCTTTCAATTTGTACCTACAAACAGATTTAAACCCTGCATTTGAAACAAATAGACCCTTTTCTAAGCAGATTTTCAGCAAACAATCGTGATTTTCATTCATTCTTGGGTCTGTCAATATTTTTTTCTGTAGTCTCATATACCCACCATACGTTAGCTTTACTAACCTTTCCCTCAGATTGCATACATTCATAAACGTGTATAATTTTTCTCAAACCATATTTTATTTATTTAAACCATTTATATAGCTGCCCATCTTAAAACAAACTCTGGGTGGCTCGCAGTCAAGAATCATGCAACTTTCTTTCATACTTGCACCCTAATGTTGGACATTAGTACTTAAACTACAGTGTTTGTATCGTGATGTTTTTACACTTTTATGTTTGTCATTTGCCACTCCTTGTGTTTGTAAGAGTCCAATACAAATAGCTGATCAGGCAAGCGTTCATCTAAAAATTAGAAAGTTAGTAACTGTTCTGTTGTCACAAATATATCACTTTAGACTCCTGTTTTGTTTTTTAATATTGCCTTTTCAACATCTATTTTATTCTCCCTGGCCTTTTAATTTTATTTGTAGTGAACATGTTAATATTTTCCTACACTGGAATTTGTTTAATTTTATTTCTGCTTTTGTTGCCATTGTATCGAGTTCAACTCCTAATGACTGTATGGACAAATGCTTGCTGTGCTCCGAGGACAGTCCTGTAATTGATACTATTCATCCATTTTACTCATTGTTGCTATTGTGTTCTCATATTTATAGTTGCTGTTGTATATTTCAACCCAATTTTACACTTTAGGCACAATTTCAAAATGTTTAAAAAAATACTAAGAAAACTTTGTCTGAAAGAAAGCCTTTACATTCCAGAATAGATACGATATTGAATGTATGTTTCATGAGGATTGTAGAATAGTTCTCTACAAAACAAAATGCTGGACAAGTTGAAATAAAAATTGAGATAAGTGTTAGGTATGATTGTTGCAAAGACTCACTTGGAAACATCCATAAGTGATAAGAAGACCTAGGAGATGTTGCAAAGACTCACTTGGAAACATCCATAAGTGATAAGAAGACCTAAATGGAAAAATACCAAAACTACGCCCATGGTGCAACAAAATATGGGATGATATGGTGACGCACATACTTCCTTATCTTTGTAACACAACTATGTTACCATATATGAAAGAAATGTACATACTTTCTTGTTTCTTTATCTGCTAATAAAAGGAGACGCACCAGGGCGCTCTGGGCTCTCCATCCCGAGGAAACATCGTGTCCGTGTGTTTCTTGTACCATGCAGATGAGGAGTCCGGTGGTCCTTTAGGGGGTACTGTGAACTGTCACCAGTCCTCATCCCGGAAGGGACCAAGCAAACCCCACAATTACCCTTCTGAAATTTTCAGTCCCTAGGATCTCCTTATCATGCAATGAACTTGTGTATTCAAATATTGGTTAAAATTAGGAATCTTTCCCAAGTTTGATTGGTGAGCCACTAGCATTTCTTTGTATAGATTAGGCAAACTATAACTTATATGAACATCTCTATGCAACTGTTATAGTAATGACTTTTATATCTCAACTAGTCTGCAAAGCTGCAACTAGACTGATGGAAAAAGTACTGGTAATCCTCAACTTACAAAAATTCATTTAGTGACTCTTCAAAGTTATAACATTATTGAAAGTAGTTGATTACTGAAAAAGTGTCTTACGGCCATTTTTGACCTTCATAGCATCCCCATAGTCATGTGATCAAAATTCAGACACTTGGCAACTGACTCATATGATGGTGGCAGTGTCTTGGGGGGGTCATACAATCACCTTTTGCAACCTTCTGACAAGCAAAGCTAAAGGGGAAGCCAGATTTACTTAACAACCATGTTATTAGTTTAAAAACTGCAATGATTCACTAAATAACTGTGGCAAAAAAGGTCATAGAAAGGGGCAAAATTCATTTAACAACTGTCTCAATTATCAACAGAAATATTGGGTTCAATTGTGGTTGAAAACTGAGGACTACTTGTAGTTATCAGAAATATATATTTCATTAATTTAAACAATTTTACTGGTGGCTGCTCCATTTTTTTAAACTTAATATAAAGGGCTGGTCAGTAACCTTGAAATCCTAAATGGCTTGTAAACAACTAAACATAACTACAGTATATTTTACATACTTAGATCCCTTAGGTCCCCAACTTCCAGTCCACGGACCAGTACCAGTCCACGAGTTGTGGTGGACTGATCCGCGCAAGGAGTAGGTAAGTTCGCAAAGCTCCAATTATGTAGTGGGCGCGAATGCAAAATCATCCCCTCAACCCCAATGCCATACCAGTCCACCGAGCCAGAAAGGTTGGGGACCGCTGCCTTACCTGTTCTACTAACTGCATGAAAATTGGCTAGATTTGCAGTTGCTATGCCTAGACTTTAAAATTCTCTTTCTACAGAGCTACATTGCGTATTCTGTAGTGAATTTTCTAACAAAATGAAAAACGAAATTTATTCTGTATCTAGTTTATATCTTCAAAATGAACAAAATCTCCTATCAGTTTTTATTGTGAGCATATATCTATAAATATATAGCTATTTTAAAATAGGTAAGTCCTGAATTGCTTTTCATTGTCATTTAGCAAATGTAGAATTTATTTTAAACTGTAATTCCTATTTTACATACAGCATGAAACCAAGAATCTGTTTTACAAAAGCTAGATTTGGTTTTATTTCTCTTCTACCCCACAGGCGATGGTGAAAAGGGAAAATGTTTGAGTCAGGTGCTTTATATAGACATCTTCTGCTAGCAATGATTTAGCATTACATTACAGTCTACAGATTATGGTACATATCCGACGAATAATGCTACAAAAGGGAGAAGATGAATAGGAAGAACCTTCTCACTTTCTAGGATTAAAACTGTGTTAACTACTGCCACCAAGTAATAACCTTTATATTCAACTACAGTATCAACATAGGTAAGAAGTAAAAGAAGGGGAAACTATTCTTCACCCAGGCAGTGGCATAACTGTCCCCCCTTCCAATACTCCAGTATTCTTATACAACTTGTTTCTAAAAAGTCCTAACTATGACTTCCATTCACAGGACATCAAGACACTAAGAAAAGATATCAGAAATGTACAGTAATTAAGCAATGATATATTTACTGCATCAAGTAAAGCTACAACCTAAAACACAGATATGAGAACTTGCTTCTGAGTATACAGGCCGTCCTCAACTTACGACCACAATTGAGTCCAAAATTTATGTTGCTGAGAAATTTGTTAAGTGAGTTTTGCCCCATTTTATAACTTTTCTTGCCACATTTATTAAGTGAATCACTGCAGTTGTTAAATTAGTAACCCGGTTGTTAAGTGAATCTGGCTTCCCCATTGACTTTGCTTGACAGGTTGCAAAAGGTGATCATATGACCTCCAGGACATTGTCATTGTGGTAAATATGAGCCAGTTGTCAAGCATCTAAATGTAAATCACGTGCCCATGGGGATGCTGCAATGGTCATAAATCTGAAAAATGGTCATAAGTCACTTTTTCAGTGCCGTAATTTCAAATGGTTATTAAGTGAACTGTTGTAAGTCGAGGACTACCTGTAATTGCTATGCTGACCTTCAGACTGTGATAACAAATTAGCAAACAAGTGTAAATTTGGATCAATCACTAATTTATTACCTCAAACAATTGCTAAAACAATTAAATTACTGCGTAAATTAGACAAAAATTACCACCCCACATTCTATACAGAAATAATGAAATAAAATACGTGTATAATTCTGAACTATCACACATATTTCCAAATTATAAAACCTTTAGACTATAGGCGGTGATATAAAAATCTAAAAAGTAATTTACCTGTAAACTGTCATAATCTGAACCAAAATAGAATTTTGTCCAAATTCCAGTGGTTTCAGGTGATTTGGTGAGGATAATGACAACATTATTAGGTGATATGTTAACTTCACTTTCTGGAGAAGATAATTTATTTTCAGGCAGAAACTGCAAGAGGAAATTGTAGGAAATAGAGTCTTTGTTTGCAAAATTCACCCAGTAGTAATTTGTGCCCACTTCCCCTTGGAAACTCAGGGGAACAATATCTGGAACCTGTAAGAGGATCACCAAAGACTCTTCATCTTGAGTACAATTAAAAGGACACAGAGTGCTGGCAGGAGATATTGAAGGATCTGGACTGCAAGTAGAGGTTATATGAGTATCTTCAGCAACTTCAAGCTTTTGTGAAGGCTGAACAGAAGAAACAGTGGGTCTCTTTCCAGGATACAAAACAGAATGTCCCACATGGTTAGTAGTAGTGGGGTTTGCTTTATCTGAATTCCCAGAAAACTCTGGACTCTGATCTACATTGTCAGTTGACAAAATTGTCTCCGAATGATCCAAGCTATAAGAGGGCACTATACACGGGGTTGTGCTGTTATCTGGACCCAATGGGAGCTCAACATCAGCGATGTTGGGACTTTTATTAAGTTCCATGTCGGTACGGCGATGTTCCTGATTTAAAGAAACAGCAGAATCTGTAGGGAGCTTCCACGTGTGGTCAGTATGAAGAGAGGGGGTAAGGCAATCTAAGCCGGTACCTTCAGGCTGCGCACCTAAGATCACGTTGTTACTGCTTCTGGTTAACCCCGGATGCCCTTCACTGTTGTTCTCGTTGTACACGGGAAGTGCAGCACTAAATTCAGAAGCACAAGAAACGATGGGGTTCTCTTCTCCCGCATGCATCGAAAAGTCCAGATTGTCGCGTGTAGTGCGTTCGTGGGCACTGAGCGGAACTGGGCTGTTCAAGTCAGAAACTAAAGCGGCATCCACAGCATCATTTGTTGTAGCAACAGCCAAAGCGCGGGTCGGAGTTATTTCTACGTCGGACGCAAGAACGGGAAGCGCCTGCTCAGAATAGCTGCTCTTTTGACACACTTCCGCACCGTCCTTACCCGGGCTGATGCAGCTGTCTTCTGGCAGCTGCTCCTCGTTTTCTGGCGAGGCCTCGATTTGCGCCTGCGCAGCTTGAACGCTGAAAGTAAGCCCCGGGTCAGGCTTCCGCAAAACCGGCAGGGTGATTACCAGTTGTTTCTTGGCTTTGTTGAACGTGGCCCGGCCACGGCTCTCGTCCACTGCATAGGGCAACGGGACGCGCAGATGGTAGGCAGCAGGGCGCTGCGAGTCCAGCTGGAGTTCCTGGCCACGGATCTCCAGCTGGGCCTGGGCGGCAGAGCTGAGCAAGGGTAGTTCAACGGTCATCACCAACTCGCGGGGGATCGGGCTAGGGGCGGAGTCCCGGCAGTTGCGATAATCCTGAAGGTCCACGTAGGAGCGGTGCCGGAGGGTCCATTGCGGAGTGGTGGCAGACGGGGTTGGCTTGGACGGAGGGGATCTCGGAGCTTCGTACTGCGCGCTGGGCGGCGGATAGCTGTAGGGCGAAGGGAAAGGCGGCAAGGAGGAGTCGTCTGGCTCTCCAGCCTCTTCTGGGGACGGTCGAGCTCCTGCGGCCAGCGGCGTCCGGAGCAGCGTGGCCTGCGGGACGCCCTTGTACTTGATGCGATTGAGGGGGACGGCGTTCGTGAGGTCCAGTTGCGGGGAGAAATTTTTCTCTATCGCCTCCAAGGCCGTGTCGTTCACCAGGCAGCGGAATTGGGTCATGCGGTCGGCCAAGCGCAGGGTGCGCGGGTGGAAGACGACGTCATAGACCAGGCGGCGAGGCCCACGCGGCTGTTTGCGGCTCAGTTCCTCGCGGCCGGGCGCTAAGGAGTGTGGCAGCGACCAGCAGTAACCTCCGGGCTGTGGCCGAAGCTCCGGCCTCCCGATTAGCCGGTTGCTGCAAATGTTGATGTAACAGCGCCGGCTACCAGCCTGGCTCGTGCGCAGGACCCAGCCAGGGGTGGGGTGGAGGAAGCGGGCTTCGACGCCCCGTTGCCGCTCCATAGCTATCACTTCGGCCTCGTAAATGGCCCTTTGTTCGGGATCGTTCAGTTCGGCCACGTACTCTGCGAAAAGAGTGCGGAATCCCTCCTCCTTGAAAGCGCTTGTCAGGCGCTCGGCTTCTTCTCCTGTCAGATTCAAGTCGTTCAGGCCTAAATGGTCCGTCATGCCTACAAAGCGGGCTTCGCTTCCTTTGCTCGGCCGACTCGGCAAGGGAGCCGTCCTGGTCCCTGTAGAGATTAAATCAAACGATGTGGCGGTTATCACCCGCGCGTGGTTTTGTTGCCATGGAAACATTCCTAACAATATGGCGAGTCTGGTCTGTTGCCACAGAGACCACAGTAAACGGAATGGCGGTCCATCCCTTTTGGCACGCAAAATAGGCCAAGCGCTCGAGATCGTGGACCTCTTTATGGCAAAGGGATCTTTGCCAGAAAATTTAAGGAGCACTATCAGAGCCAGTTTGTGGCAGATACTTGACAACATACTAGGAGCCTTCCAAACAACTGCCAAGCTAAAGTAGGAAAACAACTCAACATCAGGTGTAAAGTTGCCTCTCCTTATAAAGTCGAAGAAGTTTTTTTAGAATCCAAACATCAAGTTTTGTTACCCCTGAACATGTTTGGGGTAGTGTAGCTGAGTAGACCCAGCTCTGTTTTCTTGTATGCCTAGAAGGCAGGGAATAAGTTGCTGGTATCAGGAACAACTATTGTATCTGCTGTCTTTCAAATACCTTCTTTCCTTGGCTGGCACAATGGTGGTGGCCATACTCACAGGGCCCAGACAGGAAAGAATAAGTAGATGTATTGACTAATTCTGCAAGCAGTAGATAGTAACTTTTACTGGCTAATCATACCGTAGCTCGGTGTGCCATTACAGCTATCATACCTGGCCAAAAGCAGACTGCTGGCAAGTTGGAGAGGATCTTACCCAAGTTCCATCAATCATATTTCTCAATCAAACATGAAAGCATTTTTTCAGCGTATGATTAACATTCTTACTAGACAATCCATGACTTACTAGGTCAACATTAGATATTTTCCTATCACATTCCTCAATGCTGTTGAATGATGGCAGAGCTTTTAATGTATTGAAAACACTTTTTACAAATTCCAGGGAGATTCTCACGGATGTATACAGTTCCTTGAACTGTATAGCAGTCAAACATAGCAATTGCTCACAGGAAATGTTTTATGGTATATTATGTCACAACATACTTTATAATTTTTGTAATATTTTATAAAAGTTGCCAAATTTCAATTCCATGGGAGTCATGGGTCCAGGATTTGAGGTGCATTCTGTAAATTAGCCCATTTGAAGTACCTTGTCTGAAAAAGTTTGATGAGCTGTTTTGCCCAGCTGAAGGTTACAGGAACAAGAGATTTATTTAGTTATTAAATTTATATTGCCGCCTATTCACCCATGGCAACTCGAGGCGGCTTGCAGAATATAAAACCATAAAACAATAAAAATTAACAAAAAGAATCGAATAAATAAAGTACAATATAACAAAATC
>JANHFL010001431.1:411170-423131 GCA_032468155.1 Oxyrhabdium leporinum
CCCACCCCCCCGGGCTAGGCAAAATTAGGCCCACCCCCCAAAAAAGTAGGGTTGGGCTTATTGGGATGGGTCGTGTTTTGTGAGAAATACGGTATTAGTTGTTGAAATGGCTGACCTTCTGAATTGTGGGTGCTCAGTCATTGGAGGTTTTTAAGCAAAGATTGGACAGTCTAGTCTGTCTGAGATAGACTGAGGATTTCTGCCCTGGACAGGAAATTGTACACAAAGACCTCCAAAGTCTCTCCTAACCCTATGGTTCTATGATTCTAGGTCAATAGCCCTGTTTGATGGGCTCTCTTCCCAAGGACCAGACAAATAGCATATATTCAAAAGTCCCATTGTGTTTGGAACGATATATTCCCAAGTAAGTATATATAGAAGCAACTAAACTTGTTATAAGAGATTAGCAATTAATAAATTTTACTGATTCAACAAATCCTGTTGAATTACCAAGTTCAGTGAAAACTGATCATATGTGGAGCCTTTGCAGTTATGTTCTTCAGTCATTCAGTTGCTTCCCACTATTATAACCTGCCATTTCATCAGGATTGTCTATTAGTAATTGATCATTTTTATATCCTTGTAAGCTTATCCTTGTATCTTTAGTGATAATGTCTATTTTTTTGTTTATTGTCAATCTCTTTTATTGCCTTCCATTTTATTCCAGCATAAGGGTCTCTTTTATTAACTGTTATCTTTGTATTGGGTTCAATATATCTAAACTGTAGCTTAGTTGTTAACATTTCTAGTGAGCACCTAGCCTTTACTCCATCTAGCACTGAATGATTTGTTTTTATGCAGTCCAAGGCATTCTCAACTATTTAAAAGTATTTCCTTTTATTTGTTCAGCCTTTTTGATGTTCCACCTTTCAAAAATATATATTGCAATTGGGAACATCATATCCTTGGCATTAAGTATGTGCTGTGAATGTGATATCTCTGCACATTAATATTTTATTCTGAATGTGTCATAGTCTTTCCCCCAAGCAGCAAGACTTCTCTTTATGTTATGACTACACTCTCAATCCCTGCGAATTTTTGAGCTTTGAAGAATAAAATCATCTTATATACATAGCTAGCAGTGCCTTTTTTAATTGCAAAGCATTACACCAGAATTTAGCAACAAGAGATTAAATAAGCATTTGACATTGGTGGTGGGCATGTCAAAGAGTGGGGAGCAAAATGACAAAAAGAGAGAGAGAGAGAGAGAGAGAGAGAGAGAGAGAGAGATATCCAGATATATCCAGAATGGTTGAACTGGCAGCAAATAAACCAAAAATAAAGATCTTTTTGGAATTCCCATGCCTTCTCAATTGTCAATCTGGCTTGTACATAGTTCTCCGTCTTTTGCTGAAGTCTGCATTGTAGAATTTTGACCACTCTTAGTAGCATGTGAAATAACTGTGTGATCAGTGGTGGTTTTCAAATAAACTTACCACCGGTTTGCCAAAAATGTGAGGGCACTTGCACGGCTTCTGCGCATGCACACGCGCATGGCTTCCGCAACCTGGCCTAGGTGAAGGGTGATCAGACGGAGGCTCCGGAGCAAGGCCAGAGCCGGGCAATGGCGCTTCCCCTGGCCTAGGTGAAGGGAGATCAGGTGGAGGCTCTGGGGCAAGGCCAAAGCCTGGTTATGGCGGTTCCCCTGACCCAGCCTAGGCGAAGGGTGATCGGGCGGAGACTCTGGGGCAAGGCCAGAGCCAGGGAATGGCACATCCCTGGGCCCCGACCTGAGGCGAAGGGCGAGTGGGCGGCATGCTTACCTTTGATGAGCAGAGTGGGCGAGGCTGGGCTGTGTGGTGAAAGCGAGATATATAGGGCTGATTGGGGCGGGCAGGAGGGGGAGAGCTGGCGGGCAGCTGGAGGCGGGGCCAGCCAGAGGTAGTATTTGCCAGTTCTCTGAACTACTCAAAATTATTGCTATCGGTATGCCAGAACCGGTCAGAACCGACTGAATACCACCTCTGCGTGTGTTTACTTGAGCATTCCTTAGCACTGCTTTGGAGTGTTCAGATAAAAAGGTACCTTTCCCAGACTTTGGCTACTGCTGTATCTTCCATGTTTTATTTACAAACCACATGCAGCACTTTAATGGCTTTATCTTGTGAAATTTTAATCAGTTATGTTGATATTTCATCAACTCCTGCAGCTTTGTTATCAGCAATATTTTCTAAGGCCACTTAATTTCCCTTTTCACAATGTCAGGCTCAAACATATATTTGATTTTTGGATTATAGCTCTGAATGAATTGGCAGGAAAGACTGAAATATGTCAACATTTGCTGATCTTTAAATATAATCATGTAAAATCGCTATATGCAGAGAAGGAAGAAAGAAAAGACCAACTAGCAGAAGGTCTAAACTGCAAATGGTTCTGTATTTCAAAATCCCTTGCCTGTTGGACCATGTCACCATTGTGTTGGTGGGCCAGGCTGCATAGTATACATGTCAGGAGTGATGTGATATTTGAGCTCACTAAAAGCCTGTTAGAAAGCTTCATCTTTCTCTCCATGTGTCCTCATCTGTCATATATTCTTTATTTCTAATATGATGTTCAAATATACTAATTTCTTTCTGGAGACAAAAAGAAAATAATGAAGAGACATGAAGAATAGGAATAAAACACATTGAAACAAGATTTTAATAGGTTCTAACTTGAAATAAAATCAATGTATTCAGAGTTTAAAACCTTTCTGTAGGAGCTATATTCTTTACAGCTTTCAGAAATGCATGTTTATTATAATACAAAACAGACCTAGAAATAGAAAGTAAAATCATACGAGATATGGATTTCAGTGGTTGTGAAAGCTGTACTAAATTTTCACCTGTATGATACTGAAGGTGTAAGCTTCCTAAACTCACTAAATATCTTGTGTATTGTTATAGATTAACAATAGACTAAACTCTTAATTTTTTAAAATAAAAAAATTGCAAACATTTGCTATATTTTGATAATCAAAAATAAAGTTTTCAAATAAAAAAATATTGCACATATTCGTCCTGACTTACTAGGTCCAGCGATTGCAATGTATCTTGAAAACAATAGACCTAAAATAGCATATATTTATACCCACATCCGTATATACCCATCATTTTATTTCTTTTCAAAGTGCTGATCATCTTTTAAATTAACAGCCAACTGCAAGATTATACTGTACATTACCAGTGTAGAGATTTGCTTGCCAGTTTACAGTAAGGCCTTAGAAAATAAGTGTGCATAATATATAAATATATCTACACTAATAACACTCTTGTCATGACCCTTAACTAGCAAAATGGCATGTCATAGAACAACAATCTTTGAACCAAGGTCCCTCCAATGAGCTAATTTACAGAATATGTCCAATATATGGGACCCATGACTGCTGAGGGAATGAAATTCAGGAAAGCTTGGTCTGGTTCACTGCTATTTGGCTGCTGCTTTGTTGCTATGCCTCTGCTGTGGTCAAATGATCTTCATAGTCAACATTCTGTGACAGTTTCCCAGTCAATCTCGTAACCCCCTGCTCTCTCTCTTTCTCCCTCAGCTTGCTGCGAAAGGGAAGGAATAAAAAAAGGAAGAGAGGGAGGGAAGACCCCAGTGCAATCTTCTCAGCCTATGCCAACCCCCTGTGCATTCTGTCAACTTGTTCCACCCTTCTTTGTGCTTTCCCTCACTTGTGCTCCCTCCCCCTGCATTCCTTCCCCAACCTAGGCAGCATCTCTTGCACACATCTTGACCTGCACTGTGTCCCCTGCACACCTCCCCTGAACTGAACTTATCAAAACCTGTCAGGTTACAGGAAAATAAAGCATGTTTTCATTAAAGCATCTGTTTAATCTGCGGAATTCTTTGCTTCCCTATTTTGTTGATGACTTTTATACTGATAACATTTTACCAGCTTCTGACAAATCTTCCATGAATTTGGTAATCCTATTAGCAGTGATTTGATAAAAGTAATAGTAGGTCAATGTTTTTTGACAAGTGCTTCAGTTACTGGAACAGAACTGAATTCCCATGACACTACTGTAGCTGCACACTTTGAATTAGATGTGGAAATGCCACTTTCAAATATCTTCAACCAAATAACTAAATCCTCTCTTTTTAGAGGCCATTTCCCTGACACACTTGCCTGTCATTAAATGAACCATGACTTACTCAATTAACCTAATTTCTTCTGTTTTTCACATCTTGTGGGCTGACCTTTTTACAACATAGTAAGATTGAAATGGGGCTTGGCTAGTCTGTGCCTCACTATGATTTGTGTACTCTGAAGGTATTGCAAGAATAACCTGTACAAATAATACACAGGAACGGCAGTAATAACCTGTCAAAGCAAAAACAATTAGTGACATCATGAATACTTGCTAAAAACGTGCCCATCACTACTTAGTATCCCATGGTGGGTTCATAATAAAAAGGGCATTTAGCAACTGTGTAACAGTGACAACCCCCTATTTGTTGGCAGGGCATAACATTGCTCTCTAAAATATCTCATTAGCTGATATCCTACTGAGAAAACTGAATAGAAAGAATTTCTCCTTTGTTTCACAAGAAAACTGTCCCACATAATCCCATTTACCTAGTGACACAAGGAGTGAAAATTAGACTACCCTCTTATTATTGAACACATTAGGAAAATGGGTTAAGTAAGTGCTTCCCAAACTTTTTCCTTTATCACCCAAAATCACTTACCAGAAAGTCCTTTTTACCCAGCGTAGGTTAAACACTTTAAGTCAATTTAGATATCCCTCTTGCGATTGCATAATGGGTTTTTGTGTCATTACCCCCCAAAAAATTACGCTTACCACAATTTTGGGTAATTTATCCAGATTTGGGAAGCACTAGGTTCAATTGTTAGAAAAGTTTCTGATTGACTGCCCTTAAGCCAAGACATCAGAAATGGAGCATTTTGCTTGATAGGGAAAAAGCAACAATCACTCTTATCAAAGGCTGTTTTTCATTTATGTCACTTTTGTGAGCCTGCATAGTAGCCAGCAAACTCAAAGCCACAATCACAAGGGTAAGATAGCTCCTTAACATGTATATAGTTAGAATACCCCTGGTCCGGCCTCTACTGGACATAAGAAATATTTTTTTTCCTTTTTTTAAAAAAGAGGTTGAAATCTGTGAGGAGGGGCTTAGGGAAGAATTAAATGCTTCCACTGCCCTCAGAAGCATCTAATTAATGGGGAGAGGCTGGATAGATAATGAAGAATACCTATGGCCTTCTTCCTACAATCCTGGCTTATCCTTTATGTATGACCTACTTATCAAGGACTGAAGCAAAGCCAGGCTGCTTCAAAAAAAACAGGCTGAAGTCTGGACATGGCTATTGCCGGCAGGGAGAAAGCTGCCAAAAACTCCATCCATCTGCCATCTGTTGATAAATTCCAGGATAAGAGGTTCAAGAGAAAACGACAGAAACATGGAATAGTTTCGACTGCCAGGTAAGCCTACTAAAGTTAGTGCAGGATTCAGACAAGAAGGTTCAAAGCTATCAAGAAGATCAGCTGTTGTGTTAGAGCGTGGACAGGATGTACAAAAAAAGTCCAGGGGAGAAAGTGGCTAGATTAGGAAAGTAGAGACATGGCTAGCAGGAGATTGGCTAAAAAAATGAGAAACATTAGTTGTGGTCTGACGATGGCTCCAGTGGTGGTTTTCAAATAAACTTACCACTGGTTTGTTGAAAATGTGAGAGCGCGTGCAAGCATAGCTTCAGTGCCTGCGTGTGCACAGCTTCCAAGCATGTGCACAGCTTCAGCCACACAACGAGGCTCGACTGAGTAGCCTTTTGGGGGCCTGCTCCCCTCCATCTCTGCTCTCCGAGGCAGTGATGCTTCTCTCTGCGGCGCTGCTGCTCTTCCTGGGAGAGTGTCTTGTGCAATTTGGCATCTGTGAGTCACCGCTTTCCTCTAAGTCCCATCCGGAAAGCGCTGCGGCACAGAGAAACAGCAGCCATGTTGAATGCTGTTTCAGCCGCAGCGCTTTCCGGATGGGACTTAGAGAACCCAAAGTGGCGGCTCACGGCTGCTAAATTGCACAAGATGCTCTCCCAGCAAGAGCAGCAGCAGAGAGAAGCAGCTGCCAACCCAGAGAGCACATGGCATGTCTCTGCAAGCGACCGAGGCTCAGCAAAGGACAGAAGGAACGGCTGCAAGATCCTCACTGCAGCGCTTTCCAGATGGGACTTCTTACAGGTAAGACAAACCGTCCGGTCCATTCCCAAACCGCTTCGGCCCTCCTTTGCCCATCCCCCCCCGTGGCCCTTTGGTTTAGCGTGACAGGCTGCAGGCCGACTAAATTGCTTCGGCCCAGGAGGCTGTAGTTTGAGGCTGGGGGGGCGGCATGCACGCGGAGGCTCTGGGGCAAGGCTGGAGCCAGGGAATGGCGCTTTCCCTGACCTGGCCTAGGCGAAGGGCGATCAGGTGGAGTTTCCAGAGCAAGGCCGGAGCTGGGGAATGGTGCATCCCCGGGCTCCGACCCAAGGCGAAGGGCGAGTGGGCGGCATGCTTACCTTTTGTGAGCAGAGCAGGTGAGGCTCGGAGTTTAGCTGGGCTGCATGGCAAAGGTGAGATATTTGCGCGGGGTGGGGTGCGGTGAACGTGCGGGGGCAGGACCGGGGCCAGCCAGAGGTGGTATTTGCTGGTTCTCCAAACTGCTCAAAATTTTCGCTACCGGTATGCCAGAATCAGTCCGAACTGGCTGAATACCACCTCTGGATGGCTTCATCCTTTCTATTCTTTTAGTTTTTGTATTACTGCAATAATAGTCTTTAATGATCTTTTTTTTTTTAAAGAAACAGTAGTGCTGAAAAAAGTCAGAATGGCAACACCAAAAAAAGTGCATAAGCAGCCAAAGCAAAGGTGAAGCTGGCTGCAAAGCAAACCAGGGACGGTGCTATAGATTGAACAGATGTTGGCTTGGGACTGACAGCCATAGTAACTAGTCGAAAGGGAATATGGAAGGTATACTAATTGACAACAGGGCACAAAGGAAATGCCAGTTTAGAACTTTATGAAGAAAAAACTTTATTTTATACAGCCGATTTCTAATGGCTGTTGATCTGCACGAGTCTTGAGAAGCAACAACAGATAACCAACAAATAAATGTAGAGAAGTATGCTACCACTATGTGTGCATAAGTTCAAAAGTGCATTGAGGATGTCTGCGTCCTTAAAGCATTGTTGTGAGGGCTAAAAATAAACCATGGATTACATATAAGGTTTGCAAGATGTTGACAGCACGGAACATGGCTTTTAAATCTGGCTATATGCTGGCATTTGGAGCAGCCAGAGCCAATATGAAAAGTGCCATAAAAAAGCAAAGCAGGCCAATTGTCAGAAAGTTCAGAACTTTTTTAAGGACCTGATGAACACCAGCCTTGTGTGGCAAGGCATCGAGGCCATTACAGACTATAAGGTGGCTCCATCGTGTTGTAAGGGCGACACAGACTTTTAAAATGAGCTGAACACATGTTTTGGAATATTTGAGGCCTCAAATAGCTTCCCTGCAAGGAACGCTGTGCGTCATCCTGATGAGCAAGTGCTTAGCTTTGATGTTGAGGCAGTAGGCCCAGATAATATCCCTGGGTGTGTTCTTGGGGAATGTGCAGACGAGTCGGTTTGTATTCTTATAGATACTTTCAATCTTTCATTGCAGCAGGCAGTGATCCCATCGTATTTTAAAAGGGGCATTATTTTGCCAGTGCCAAAAAGTCTATTATTATGGGTCTCAGTGATTACTGTCTAGTTACATTTACACCCATCATTATGAAATGTTTTGAAAGGCTGATAAAGGACATTATTGTATCTAGCCTCCCTCCAGCAGTTGACTTGCTTCAGTGTGCTTACCATCCAAATCACTCTACAGAGGATGCTATGCTGTTCTCCATCTGAGCTTGGCACACTTAGAGGAAAGAAATACTCATGTGCGAATTCTGTTTGTTGAGTTCAGTTCAGCGTTTAATACAATCGCTCCTCAGCATCTAGGAGATGAACTAGGCCTTTTAGGCTTTAATACTCCTTTGTGCAACTAGATTCTTGATTTTCTTCACAGGCCCCAGTGTGTGCGAGTTGGGACTAATATTTCTAACACCATTTTCTCGAGCACATGTTCTCCTCAGGACTGTGTCCTAAGTCTGCTGTTGTTCACCCTGTTGACCCATGACTGTTGTGCAAGGTTTGCCACCAGCCATATTTTGAAGTACTGTATGTGGGTGACACAACAGTGCTTACCGCAAGGAGGTAGAGGATTTGGTGAACTGGTGTAATAAAAACAGCCTTGTTTTAAATGTTGGAACAACTAAAGAGATCATTGTCAATTTCAGAAAAGACAGGCACAGCCATACACCTCTGTGTACTAATGATTCACCTGTGTAGGTGGTTAATAGCATCAAGTTTCTGGATGTGCAACTAACGAATAGGCTAGCTTGGTCGCTCAACAGCGAAATACTGGTGAAATGGGTGCAGCAGCACCTGCATTTTCTGCGTTGCATGAAAAAAGTACATCTTCCTTCCCCTGTCCTTACCACTTTTTATAGAGGGACAATTGAGAGCATCCTGTCATTTCATTAAGTCTTGTTTTCAAGCATTACTGCTTCAGACAGGAAGGTGGTGCAGAGAGTGGTGAGGATGGCAGAAAAGATTATTGGTAGTTCACTTCCTTCTGTCCAGGGCATAGCATATAAGTGATGCTTAAGCAGGGGCCACAGTATTGTCTGGGATGCTACACATTCTCTTCACAACCTGTTTTCCTTGTTACCTTCTGGGAGGAGGCTTTGTGGTATTCGAAGCAGAACATCTAGATTCAGTCACAGTTTTGTTCCATACAGCATCAACTTTGTGAACTCTCAAATTTCCTCTTTCTGTTATGTATTCAAAATGGACAGTGATTAATATATGTGTGTGTGTATATATATAATATGCATGTGTGTATGTATGTGTACATAGCATGCGCATATGTTATGTATGTGTATGGGTTGACATATACTTTCTTTTGAGAGCAGGCAACAGAATTTGATTTTTAATGTGTGCCAGTGTGCTCACAGTAAAAAATGACAATAAAGGTTATCTTATCTGATCTCAGCTCAGCTCAACTTATCTTAGCTTAGATTGTAATTTTCTCTCATCTCACCTTTTATCTTATATCTTATCATATCTTATATCTTACTTTACCTTACCTTACCAAAAGTAAGGTAAGGTATCACTTCTGCATTCCCAGTATATATGACTGGTGGGAATAAGCAGGATCCTGGATGAATTTATCCTGTTGTATCTGGGATCCAAACAGGGCTACAAAGCTGGGATGTCACTGTGGGGTTCTTTGCTTTCCAAAGACTGGACATACCACTGTGCAGGAAATTTGTACAAAACATACCTTCCCTAGCAACAGATGATTGCGTTCCTTCTTTCTAAGGACTTTCAAGGGGATATTGTTATATAAATATGTCTTTAATACTAATCATTTAATACTTAGTGCAAACAAAAGTCCATTAATCTATAAAGTGGCATACAACCTTCACCTACTGCTAAAAATTCTTATTCTAGTTGCTACGAGATGTTGCTTCAGTTTGGTTGTCTTCTTCTAGTTGCTACCAAGTTCCCAGCAAAGCTCCAAGTTGGTCTCCCACCAGGATATGCACTTTATCATAGCCAGGAGTCCTGGCAGTTGAATGATAGTCCCCTTGCTTCTTGTAATAGCTGCTACTTCCAATTGCCTCAGCTTCCCCATCTGCATGCTGTCGTTTTATCCTACACACCTTTCTCTGCTTTCAGCATTTGCTTTTGTAAGCTAAGAACCTAGGTGGATGATGCTGTCTCTGGACATCACATCAGAGTGTGGTTCAGTTATCACAGGCAGCTGGAATAACTGTTTGGATGCTTGTGAGTAAACGGTTTGGATGCTTGTGAGTAAAATTGTGAGCCAATTTTGCCTGGCTGCAGCTACTTTTCCCAACTTCATCACAGTCTAGTCAATCAGTTCACTCCAGGTAATTCCTGGAAACGCCACTTTTTTGTATAAAGTATGAGCTTAGAGTACAAAATCTGAAAACTTGCACAATCACAAAACTATGAAGCATCACACAAACTTTAAATCTATAAAATGTTTTCTGATGGAAGTATTCAAGAGTATGACTTGCAGTGATGCCAAAATAGTGACACTTTAATGAAAAAGTGGTATAATTTTAAAATCTGGACTGGGGCAACATTTATTTTTAATGATTGCTACAAATCAAATATTAATGAAATAAGATTAAGGCATTGATGGAGCAATTTATTCCATCATCAGAACTTGCAATTCTTCACATCTGTTCCTTAGACTATAGCGTATACAGTTACATCTTTTTATAAAAAAGATTTATTGGTCAACACTAACCATTTTTTAAAAGCTGTCTTTGGCACCAGAGAAGAGAAACAGTTAATAAGATAGATTGAACAATTCTCTATTTCACTGTGTGAATTGTTTGCCAATGTCAGTCTGGAAATGCCAGGGTAATGCCTATCACTTAACAAGGCCCTGAAGAAAACAGGAGAGAGGTAACAGCATAAGAACTGAAGAAAAAACAACAACCCCAAGATAGTATGTAACTTCATTTTCCTTTATTCATCAATGAAGAGAATGGCTCCGAGAGCCAGTTTGTCTAGTGGTTAAGGCACCAGACTAGAAACCAGACTTTGAGTTTGACTTCTACCTTAGGCATAAAAGCCAGCTGGGTTATTTTGGGCCAGTCATTCTCTCTCAACCCAACTCGTCTTGCAGGGCTGTAATTGTGGACAAAAAAAGGAAGAGGAAGGAATATTATGTATGTTCGCCACCTTGAATTATATATAAAAATTATAAAGGGAAGATAAAAATAAATAAATAAACATAGGTGCCTGCAATTAGAAGGCTACACCATTTCTCTGAAAGAGGCTTTTAAGCGCTGGCATAACATGCACTCTTGAGAGCCAAGGTCTGTCTTAATCCAGAATTTTGCTCTGACAGTATTTCGGCAGTGTCCTTTGAGGTGCTTATGAACAAGAGATACTCCTCTCTCATCTTTATTTCCTTGAAACTGGCATTTCAAAGCATGCTGTAGGGCAAAAAAGGAAAAAAGTGAAGAAAAATAGAAAAGAAGTAAAAAAGATATAAAAAGTAGCTTTCGATTTTCTTTATAGCAGTTTTACGTATTAGTATAGGTTTACCACTTGCTCTATGATTATAATATACCTCTCTTTTTTCTGTAATTTATTCTGTTTAATCATCAAACCCATAAATCATAAGGTTTTTTGTTTTGTTTTACAAAAATGTCTATGAAGAGATACCAGTCAGCAATAAATGTAGATATTTATTTTCTCTTATATGGTCAGTTTATCTATCTCAACAAATTACATCATTTTCACCAATTATTCCTTCATTGTGCTTAATAGCAAATATTTCCATTTTTGTGCCTGCTATAATAATCTTCATGCAGTTATCATGTAAAAAAAAAAATCCATGACTTTTTCCCAACTGCTTGTCCACCAGTCCCAAAAGGAAAACCACTCGCTTTAATTGTATATTAATCTTTAAAATCTTCTGATTTAGTTTGTGTGATTGAGTTCAAATTTTTTTGGCTATTTTGCTTTGTATCCTCCAGCAAGGATAAAATGACCCTTCTTGCTGTTCACATTTTCAATGTACATTTGAAATACCTTTATATGTGGGGATTATGGGCCTTCTCGGTAGCTGGCAAACCACACCAGGAAGGACTACGTCAACACATGCTTCCACCCTAGATAAACTGCAGCTGAGAGAATTGGCACGTAGATGACATTAAGGAAGTGAGTTTGAGGAAGTCAGCTGAATGTAACACGAGCTAAACATGAAGATATCACGAGCACACCCAAACATATGTTAACCAATCGTTTATGTACACGTAAGATCAGATGAGTTTTTGGTACCCTATCCGCGACTGCGATGAGCAGGTGGTGCTAAATAAAAAGGGAGCTCGGTCATATCT
>JANHFL010001431.1:431035-442048 GCA_032468155.1 Oxyrhabdium leporinum
ATTGTTGTGAACCGCCCCGAGTCTTCGGAGTGGGGCGGTATATAAATTAAACTTATATATATATATATATATATCAATATTTTTAGTGAGAGAGGATATTAGTTGAAGTAAGCCATATGGACATTTTCATTGCATGAAGTCCAGAAGTTGGCCTATTTGTATGGGATATTACAATTACATGATCAAGAAGTTACAGTCTCCTTAGGATAGGTAAAGGCAACACTGTAAATAAATTGCACATATGAATAGTCAAGAAGAGAGAAAAATAGCCTTAGCTAATATGAAATGCTAATATAATACCAACTCTTAATATTGTAATGTCTTCTTTTGATAGCAGGAATGAAAGCAAAAGTTTATTATGTAATTAGACTCCTATTACTACAATATGACTAGCTGAGGAAAAAACTACAGCTTTGTAAAAGAAAGGGTGTCAACCCTCAAGCTTTCCAAGCAAGAAAGAAACTAAATAAATCTTATTGTATCAGAATGAAAATGCAAATTCTGCCTCTAAATCAATATCTCTCAACGTAAGCCAATTTCCTCTTTGGTAGATGAAATGGTGGAGCATTTGAGAAACTGAGATGAGGAAATATATTATTTAAAATTTTAGATCAATAAATCAACAAATCTGTTCTTAAAAGAAGAGTAATGGTTATAAAACATGAGTGATTTTATTCTCTAGGGCAGTATTACTGAACCAATACTACCAGGTTAAGAGAAATTTTGTGAAACATATTCTTTGGAGGTGTTCTTCCCAAACTCACAGCTTTAGTTGCCCGGATTATTTAGTCACCTCCAAGAAAGAAAGGGAGGGAGAGAAAAAGAAAGTGAGAGTGCCAGAACCTCATTAGGATCAAACCTTATACCTTTCTGATTCATTTCCTGTAGCAGATACAGTAGCAGGTCATAGCCACTCCATTTATAGCATCCCTAAGAGGAGAGATGTTAAACAGCCATAACTACAAAAATCAATCAGTAGGGATTGGTGATCATTTGTTTACCCTACATAATTATGGATACCTAAATGTTCCATATAGTTTTTCATAGTCATACTATATAATTTCAAGATGCACTTCAGAGATGTTTGAGTCAGCAATCATCTGCTTGCTAACAAGGCTGTAAAACCAGTTCTACTGGTAGAAAGTTTACCTGGGTGTTATTCTGTGCTCTGTAATATGAATTATAGAGTTATTTTGTGCAACAGTACAAGTTCTTTAGCTTAGGGACTAGCATCTCTGGATCCACAAGACAATTCATCAATTCCACAGCAAGTTCCTTGCAGTAAAATATCTGGCCCATTCTCAACTTATTGTAGAAATGTTACTGCCCAGTTAGGAATTAACTGATGCAAAGCTGAGCCATGGTCCAACTGAATCTACATCTCAGTCCTTTGCATGGCTGATATCCAAGATATCAAAACCTATAGACTTTCACACCCATACTAATCAAGACTCATCCTGGTCTTTTGGGATGGAAGTATCCATTGTGTGGGTTGCATGGCACAATTAGGCTAGCTGTTCACCAGGCAACTATATGGCAGGACAATGAGCAGCAAAGTTCAAATTCCTTTAAGGAAGACCTCAAGGATAGTGGAATGGACAGCTTCATCTATACCTGTCAACAAAAGACATCCATAGTTTCTTCATTTCAAGAATAAGATCTTGCTTATTAGTTGGATGTGGATTTAGGAGAATGGGGTCTGCAATAACAGGTATTTGTAGAGATCATTGAGGTCCATCAGGTCTAAAGTCCATCAGTAAACTTCACAGTACAAGAATCATAAAGTAACTCAGTTCATCTCACAGTTCCAGCTCCCCTTGTTGGGATCCACAGCCTCAGATGTCCTTGAAACAGAAAGAAAATGGCATTAGGTCAAGCAATTTAGAAAAAATGAAATTTTAGCTTAGCCATAAAACATTCAGACACAAAGAATGTTGATTAGGAGATTAATATATGAGAAACAGACTGAGAAATAAAGTCACTGGGAGATGACACTTAAAAGAAACTATCAGATCAACAATAATTTTATTCAGAAAGGCCCATGATTTTTTTTACTTCCATTCCATTATTTCAAAGAATCTATTCCACATTTCACCTCACTAAAGGCTATATCTATCTTTTATTGTTTCATAGCACAGCATGTATAGAATTAAATCAGAAGTAGTGTGGATGCTCCATATGGTGGTAGAAGTTCCAGCATATTTTCATTTCAATTCCATTTGATTACTGGATATAAAATTTCTTACCCAGAAAATAAATAGCTATTCATAGCTTAGAGCAGGCAGTCTTATGGGTCAGGGATCAGGTTGCTTTATAGGTCATGAAGGGTCTGTATGATGTTTCCAGAATCATGATCCTGCAAACATAGCCAATACTGATGTCAACTCTATCTGCCACAAGGCTCAAGATCTTCGTCTACAATAATTTTGTCTGTGAGCACATTAATTTGTTTCCCAATGAGAAACAGATGCTCTGAGCTAGATGCTCAGAGTGCCATCAAATTCCACTTCAAAGTTCTGAAGCTGGTACTGTGATCAGACTATTACTTTCCACCAAGCTTCTTTTGATCACAAGATATCCTTTATTACAACTGTCAGATGGAGCTGAACCTGCAGAGCTCACTGCTAAAGCAGCCAGCCTGTTGCTGCCCCCCAGTGACTATTACAACTCTTTCACAATGCCTATACAGTAGTCATCTTGGTTGTCTTTTCCATTAGTTTTCTACTGAGCAGCAACACAGAGCTAAGTCATAGTTGGATGCTAATTTACAGGTCAGCACTGATGCTTTCTTAGCCAAAGAGTCCTACTCCAAGCAATGATTGTTGGCAAAGCCCACTCAATGAGCAGTTCTCAACCTCATGGGACAGAATTGCTAAAAATCTCCTAGGATGTCTTCCAGTCATGTCATAGTAGGGATTATTGTGGGTTCAACAAGAAATCCTATTCACTGTATAAGGAAGCCATTGCTTGCATCTATGCCTCTTCTGTCTTAAAATGCATGGAGTTCCTATTGACTGTTGCATGACAGTCTCTAAATTGGTTTAGGGTTGCTCCCTACTACCATCTAGGGCAGTGTTCTTCAATCTTTCCAGATTGGGGGCCTGGTACGGAGGGGAGAAGAGGGGATGGTTTTGTGTGAGGGGCCGGCACAGGTGTGCACAGCTTCATTTGTGTGAGTAGCTCATGCAAGTGGCAAGTGGGGCTGTCAGTGCCACTGCCTGCTGCTCACATGAGTGGGGATGGGAGTGCCACTGCCTGCGTCCTGTGTGAGTGGGGCTGTGCGCATGCTGGCCTGCCTTTCATATGGCCTGGTTGTGGATAGGCAATGGCCCGCTAGTGGGTTGTGGCCCATAGATTGGGGACCCCTGATCTAGGGGCTGAAGGAAAGCATTATATCTTGCCTTCAATGGCAAATGAGAAGAGCAATCCAGTAAAGATTGTCCTCTATCCATAATAGAAAAACAGATATCACAGAAATGATGTTCTGTTCTATAAGCTTCATTCAATATCAAATTTTGAACTCCTTCCTTTGACATTTTACTGGGCACGATATTTAAAATGAACTGGGGAGAGAAAAACAATAACATCGCTCTAATTATTTTAATGTATCTCTTTACTGCCTTTCTAATGTTATGTTTCTTTCCAGGCCAGAAAGACATTTGTGAAAAGTTATTAACAAAGTTAATTTGTTAATTGACGGTCTCAAATTCCCTTTCTCAGTGGAAGAATGGAGGGGGGAAAAACCCCCTCTCAATCTGTAACCTTCTTGCTTTTTCAAGCCTGCTAAGTTTTTCATGACATTTCATCCTTCTTAAAATCGCTTGAGGGTTTAAGATTCTTGGTAACAGCATAATAGAGTTAGCAATGTCTGAGGAGATAAGCATTCATGCTTTCTATCTTACTAAGGGTGTTTAATGTTCAGAACTTCTTTGCCCAACATGAGACTGAAAAATATGAACATTTGTATCTCAGGCCAATTACAAAGTCATTGTAACAACTCTAGGCAGGCTATAGAACTCTCAGCATAAATCTCTCATCCAGATCCATCATCTAAGGACTGCAGAATTTGGTAGAAATCCCAATATGCTCAGGCTTACATTATAAACCAGTATGTGATAAATCCCTTTTGTGTGTGTGTGCGTGTGTCTGTGTGTAAAAGGGACAGCAGAACAACAATGACTTTGTAAGCATCTAATTAGTTGCTTCCATGCTGAGTGTTCCTACTAGGTATATTTTGTTTTGTTTTTAAGTGCTTCTCCCATATAATCCTTTTAAAACAATGGCACAACCTCTGAAAATTAGTCAGCACATTTACCATTAAACCACACTGCAGTTAGGGAAAGTAAATTCATTCACTAAATAATTTTCTGATTTGCTGGCTAGACCCATATCAGCAGAGATGGAGCATTTTTCTTGATTGGTAATAAATCATCCCTGAAGCATCCACTGTTCTGAAAGAATCTGGCTTTTGTTCTGTTCTAAATTTTATAAAATGATTTCAATACAATGCTAAGGAAGTAGAGGAGGAGGAAGGTTGTCTTGCCTGACATAATTCAAACAGGACATCAGGATCATCTTCCTCTAATTCTTCTGTCTGTAGTGAGCTTTGAACAAGTTCTGAAATCTGTGACTATTGCCTTGTTATGTGCTTTCCATAATACTGTGTTCCACTTTTCTCAGTAGGCTACTTTTTATAGCTAGGGATTGGGATTCATGGATTTTATAAAGAATGCCTTATTACAGGGAGTCTTTGACTTGGGACCATGATTGAATCTGGGAATTTTGTTATAAGTCTTTGTGGTCATTAAGCAATGAGCCTTGCTCGATGACTGCAATCCAAGCTCTTCCTGTTGCCTGCCATGGGCTGAAAGACATCAGCTAGCCAGGTCCACTGTGGTGTGTGGACCCTTTCCCCTCCCTACCACAACCGGATCCACTTAGCTTTCCTTTGCCTCTTCCATCCTGCATGCAGGCCCATTCTTGTGATGGATCAGAAGTCACTTTCTTCAAAATGAATGATTTGGAGACGGGGTCTTCCAAACCATTGTGAGAATGATAATGTTTGCTAGTGTTTTCTGTTCTGGAGAACAAAACACTAGTGAAGCTAGCATTCTGAGTCTCAGTATTATGAAATTCTGGAGTTTTGAAATACTGAAGCTCAGAAACTTTCAGAATGCAGATTTGGCTAGCATTTTTGCCAGGTTTGTTCCTCCACTGTGCACCAGGATTCTGGCTCCCTGCATGGGGAGGGGGAATAGGAGGAAAATTCCTTGGTGCTCTGGGGGAACGGACCTAAAATCCTCTACCTCTCCATTTAGAAACCTTCCCTGCCAGCTTCCACTTTAACTTTCTGGAGAAGCTAGTAGAGAAGACTGCAAATGGTGATCACATAATCAAGGGCACTGGGGGGACTGGTCATAAATTTCAGGTGTCGAGCACCTGAAATCTGGTCAGCTAACCAGGAAAAGGGCAGCACAAATTTTATGATGCCCAGAAGTGTCATAGCATCCATTCAGTGGCTGTTTTGATGGCAAACAAATGTTAATGACTAGTTTTAAGTCAAGGGCTACCTGTAAAAGAAAGGCGTACATGTATTCAGCAGCTTCAGGAATGATCCAAGGCTCATTGTATTTTGTATTTATGAGCTCATGATCAAAAGCATCTTCCAGACAGACTAGAACAGGCCTTTCAAACTGGCAGCCCACGGGCCGGATGCGTCACACGCAAGTCATGCCCACCCCAGCTCCACAAAGGCAAAAAACATCGTGATACATCACAATATGTCATGTGATGTGATTGAGTTTGACACCGTGGACTAGAATTTGTCAGGTGATTTAGCCAGTCCCAATTGTCTTCTACTTTTATTGCCAATGAGTTTTTAAATTGTTCCCTCTTTAAACTGCAGCACTGGAATGTGTTGTCAATGCTCATTCCACTTTCATGGTGCCTATTCTCCTTGTCCCTTCAGTAGCCAATGTCCTGAACAATGCCTTTGGATTCCAAGAGGAATGTTTTGGAATGACTTTTTTTTAATGACGCAGCATTAAAGGCATTAAGTGATTGGTATTAGCTATGGCCAACCATTGCAGAGGCAACACCAGTGCCATTTGGATGTAGTTTTTCTTTCAGCAATAGAATATATACCTAATAATACAGGCTCTTGGCAACTGCCTGATGGCACCAATTGCTGACACCAGAATTGGAAAATATTCACATGATGTAATGGTCCTAACATTTACAGGTAGTCCTTGAGTTACGACCACAATTGAGCCCAAAATTTATGTTGCTAAGTGAGACATTTGTTTAGTGAGTTTTGACCTGCTTACGATCTTTCTTGCCACAGCTAATGGGTGAATCATTGTAGTTGTTAAGTTAGTAACATGGTTGTTAAGTGAATCTGGTTTTCCCATTGACTTTGCTTGTTATGAGGTCACAAAAGGAGAGGGATATAAAAAGGGGGATATTCAACTGTTTTCATTTTATAGCCATCCCATTCCATAAGAAAACACTTTAAATATTTCATATCTTTTTATAAAATGTATATTTTAGAATGGGAGGAAGTTAATTTTTCCCTTATCAATAGGCAGTAGGCTTTTAATTAAAGTATTAGTGTCAAGAGCAAGAAAAGTCATGATTCACTAAAAAGTTTGCTTCTCTAAAAAGTTGGTTATTGTCCTTGTTAACTATAGTTTTTCAGTTGCCATTTCTTTTTTCATATGTAGTCTCTTTGCCAAAAGACAAAATATTGCCAACCATTAGTTTATAACTCATTATGCTATATTACAGCAACTTTTTCTAAATTCCGAACTAGTGGTTTTGCAGATAGCTTCAACTGTTATTTTTGTAAATCTCAATTCTAGCAAATGTGGTTATTAAATCAGATGGACAAACATGTATCATAACAAATTATCAACTAAATTAGCTAGTTTTTTATACTGGAAAATTGACAATTTTAAGTGTGATGCTTATGTTGTTTGGATTAATGAAGCATAGTTTTTTTAATGATATTCTGAATCATAGACTCATCAAGGAAGCAGCCTAGATTAACTGGAGAAAGGTAGATACACATTGACTTTTGCAGATAATCTCTATCTCTATGCGATCATCTGCTACTACCTGAGCCACTTGAACAAGGAAAGGTATTTCATTCCATTGGAAACTGAAGCAGTGATCTTAGCTCCACCAACTCTGCAATCACAATGCTCACCACATCATATGATACAAAATTATTGTGGACAATCCAAAACACACAAATGGGATTGTTGATTGTTCTGGGTTCCTCCCTATGTGATGGAATCCCATACTTATTTTATTTTATAGGTATGGCTTCCTTTTTCAGCAGTACCAAGGGCTGTTGCTAGCAAGAGCTGACATAGATCAAAAAATATAACTGGTATTTAAATTTTACTCCCTCTAACACAGTAATTAATACTATGCTGACACCTGTCTTCCAGTTTTGTTTCTTACTATTACAATGCCACAAAGAGGGCTTTTCATTGTTCTTTATTTGGCAGTCTTCTTATTGACTTTACTTGTTCATCAATGTAGTGCCTTCACAGAGCCTTCTTTAGGGTATAAATGAGATACAGGAGACCTGGGTTGCAGATTTTTGTAAAGATTATTGTGCAATGAAATGCAAGATACATAAGCATACCCCTTATCCACTTTCTAAACATTAATGAGTTCAACGCCCATACCCTACCAATAATAATTTCACAGAAATAATGTCCTTTGATAAAATAATGAAAACAAATTTACATTAAATTTAATTAGATCTGTTAAAAGAATGAAAAAGAAATTCTTTGCATGGCACCAGTAATGTCCTTTGATAAAATAATGAAAACAAATTTATATTAAATTTAATTAGATCTGTTAAAAGAATGAAAAAGAAATTCTTTGCATGGCACAAGAGGTATGACCTGAAAGGCTGAAGGTTATCTGAAAAATGCTGTTGCAATCTGAGAAAGTATGTGACAAATTTCAGGAGGACCCACTTTATTGTAAAAAAATCTATTCTGGTACAGGAAACATTGATAAATATTAACGTTCAGTGTTTCCTTGCCTTTATATTGTAGAGGAGAACAAAAGTCATTCAAACAGTTACCTTGACTGAAATAACTAGGCTATATGAAGTACCTGTTGTAATATCATTCATTCAGATCCAACTTACCACAAAGATGTTTTTTTTTTCTTTCTCAATGGCTGGTTTGCCCTCTTAATTTCCCAGTTGGTTCCATTTGATATATTTTGATGAAATACTCTTTAGATTCATAATTCAAGTCACTATCTTTTCTCTTTCATTTTTATTTGCTTGCTCCATTTATCTCATACATATCCAATCAAACTTTCTTTAAAAGTTTGCAATGTTGAAATTGGATGAAAGGGTAATGCAATTTCTTAGGCCATGTTTGTCTCCGTCAAATCTGGTAAAACAAGAAATAAAATATCTAATACAGAAATAAATATAATAAAACTGGAAGCCAGCTTTATAATGTTAGAGAAAATAGGACATTAAGTTATTTTAGCTATTCATTATAACGCATTATAATGAATAGCTAAAATAACTTAATGTCCTATTTTAAATTCATTATAATTCATTATAATCAATCACATACATAATAAGCTAAATTTGGTTTGCATGCAATTTAATTAACATGACATTATTTTCTAGTGCTGTTTATGGTATACCTGCTACTAAATTTGTCAAATCATGGCCACATTCCAAAAAGTCATCACTATGACCCCGAAACACTTAGCAGTCTATATACAAATGCTCCTTTGGTTCTCATTGCTCATGCAGAACAATCCCATCTTATTTCTGAAAATGGCTTTTGTGGTATGCAAGATGATCATCCCTGCTATAAAGGAAGAAATTCATTTTTCATGTGTTCTGACCTTGGCTGTCTGCTCTGTCCATAGCAGTTTCTTCAGCCTGACTGAATATTTTCCATGCATTCCACACTTCCCACCAAACTTCATATACTTCTGTCCATGTTTATTATTTTACTTACTTACACAAAAATAAACTCACACAATGAATTTTTTAAATGTATTTTTGTCCAATGTTATGGTGGAGACAATTATTCTGGAGTAAACTTGCCAGGGTTTACTGAATATTATCATTGCTGCTGTTGCTATCCTGGTTGTTGTTTTTGTTTCTATTACCATTATTATTAATTTATGTTCTCCTTCCTTCAAGAAGTTCAGAGTTTTTCCTTTCCTGTTATAGAAAGCCTGTTATTGAAGTATGAGGCTGAAAACACTTCTAGACAGAATAGAGCAGTGTCCACTCCAATTCTGTCTTGGTGTTAGGTACAGTGGATATGATATACCATCCTTGGTGTTCTCAATTTTCAGTCTAGGCTAAATTGAAGGAAGAGTTCCACTGATCTCTCCCTCTCTCCCTCCCTTCCCCTTTCCTTCCCCCTCTTCCATCATCCTTCTCTTGAAGACTGAAGGTTGTTTGGAAGATGCCAAACTTTCAAAGGCTTCAGATATCTTTAGTCCTTTGGTAAACCAACATTCTCCTACAACTCAATTAGCTTAATGCATGGGTGGTCCTTCAACCATGTGATGTACTTGTAACCCTAATCCTTCAACCATGTGATGTACTTGTAACATTCCATGCCCACCTATTTGCCTTGGTAGGTAGAGTCTGTCAATGTCGCTGCGAGGATGAAGGGCATGTTCATTGTCATTATTTTTCTGGTCTTCCTGTCCATTGCTTTTAGTTCTGCTTGAATCCAGTCCACTATTCCAGCTGTGTATCTAATGATTGGCATTGCCCAAGTGTTGATTGCCTTGATGGTATTTCCTCCATCGAGTCTGGACTTTAAGAACTTCTTCACTCTCTTGATGTATTCACCTCCAATCTTTTTCTTGACTTCAGTGTGTTTGATATTGTCAGCTTGAAGGATATCCAGGTATTTGTAGTAATAATCTTCATCCAGACTCTTAATGTTATTTTCATGGGGCATCTTGATTCTTTCAGTTTTCACTATATTTCCTTGTTTGATAGTGAGTATGGCACATTTATCCAATCCAGACTCCATTGCAATATCTTAACTATATATATGGACAGTATTGAGAAGTGATTCTATTTCAGATGGAATTTTTCCATGCAGCTTCAGATAATCCATGTAAAGAGATGGGATAGTCTGGCAGACGTTTTTGATGTTTAATAGCCATGGCCTGAGTTATTCAGTATTGTTGACAGAAGAAACAATGACAAATAGCAGTGGTGATAGTGAATCTCCTTGAAATATTCCTCTCTTGATATTAACCTCTCCCAATCTCTCACCATTGACCTGCAACTATGTCTTCCATTGTGCCATCGATCTTTGCACAAAGTTTCTGATGTTTCTACTGCCTTCTGTTATTTCTAGGTCCTTGATTATCCAGTCAGGTGGCAGACAGTTGAATGTCTTTTTGTAGTCAATCCATGATACATTCAGGTTAGTCTTCTTTCTCTTTCAGTTTTCCAAAATCATTTCATCAATTAGGAGTTGAAGGAGCTACTGGGGTGGTTTCCTTTCTGCTGAGGTGGAAAGAGATTTGTTTTCAAGTAGCTGCTGTTGGACTGCATCAGCTACCACACCAGTTAGCAATTTGAAAGTTGTTGGTAAGCAAGTAATTGGCTTGTAGTTGACTGGTGCTGCCCCTTTTGCTGGATCTTTCATTAGGTTTTCCCAGAAAACCTCCTAGATGTTAGCCATTCTTCAATTTCACCTCCTTATAGTATGTTAAACTGCTCGGCAACGAGTGGGTTAGATGTTTCAACCAAAAACCATGCAGTTCATCTTTATCTGGTGTTGACCAATTCCTGATCTTCCTTGCTCTTTTCTCTACCATTTCTGCCGTTATTACTATTTCTTTCATTTCAACTTCTTTTTTATTCTTTTTTAACCAAGCTGCATCCTTGTTGTATTTCTTTGGGTTATTTTTATTTATTTATTTATTTTCACATTTATATACCGCCCCATTCCGAAGACTCGGGGCGGTTTACAGCTTATA
>JANHFL010001431.1:460334-474671 GCA_032468155.1 Oxyrhabdium leporinum
TAGATAGATAGATAGATAGATAGATAGATAGATAGATAGATAGATAGATAGATAGATAGATAGATAGATAAACAGAAGGATACCATGCCATTTGATTGTGAGCAGGGTTTCCATAGAAGATCCCAAAATAAAATATTCTCAGATGCAAAGTTGCTGTGTGTGTGTGTGTGTGTGTGTGTGTGTGTGTCTGTGCGTGTGCATGTGTGCGCACACATACACACACACAAACAGCAACTTTGTATCTGAGAATCTTTTATTTTGCGATGTTAATGCCGTCTTTTATGGAAACCCTGCTCACAATCAAACCAAGCAATGTTTACTTTGCATTTGAGTACTTACTGATAACCTCTCCTAGGAAGAAACAAAAGCACTACTTGCAGTCTTCTCTGCAAACATTTACCCACTGCTTCAGGGTGGTCAATTTATCTAGTCCCCAAAATGGCAGACCTGAAACTGAAATGAGTGAAAAGTAGAGATTTGAGAAGGAAGGTGAATGTGACCGAAAGACTCAGAGTTTGAAATCGATTTTATAGTAACTCAGTCAAGTACTGAATCCTTCCCAAACACTGTCTTTGTTTATCAAGGCCGTCAGTCACTGGCCTGGCCTGGCAACGGAACGGGACATTCAATTGCATTTTCCAGGCCGTGCATCTGCAACAGCTGCAGGGACTTGAAAAACACAACAAAAATATGAAGTAGGGGTCGGCTGCCTTTGTGCAAAAACATGATCGCACTTTCACACTCCAGATGTCTGTGGGGCAAGCTGGGACAGATGTAAGCTGAGCCTGCATCCGCAGGTTTCACTCCGAGTCGAAACTCCCAGTCCTGCAGGTGGCGACAAATGCCCTTAAAGCTATGCGCTGTCCGTGGTCCTGAAACTCTCATGACTAGGAAGCAGACGATGAGAACGTATCTTGCTGCCGCCGCTGCCAAACGCAAAGAAGGCGGGGGGGGGGGGGGGTTTGAACAAATTGCCCATTCGTGGCCTTCTTTTCAAACCGCCAAATTGTAGCTTGAGGGAGAAAAAGGGTCGCACTCGGGTTTTCTCCGTTCCTTGCAGCTTCACAAATCATTCACAAGCCATTGCTCTCGCGGTTAATGTATTACTTCTTTCGGCTGATCAAAATAAGGAACGACCGTCCCTACTTCTCTTGTCGAGCATACTTTCCTCCGATTTTTTTCAGCTTGGCCTCTGGCCAAAGCTTAGCTCATTCTCCTTCCTAGCGACTGCACTACCGTCTGGGTAAGAAGGGAAGATGCAGCCAACAGTGCAGCCAGTACCAATGTGAAATGTGTTGGATAAGTGGAGGGAGAAGATCCAGTTTTTCCACTCTCTTACTACCCGGAGGTGTGGATCCCCAACTCTAGAATGAGGGTTGGGAGTATTGGGAGTCACAGTGCAACACCTGTGAAAGGTATCAGTTGAGGAAGGTTGCCCTATTTGCTGGCGACTTAACTTTTGCTCTGAGGAATGATTTGCCTTCCTTTACACAGGTTAGAAGTATGGGATAAGGGAAGGTAAAAGCGAGGGACTGAGTGCTGGAGGCTCTAAACTCTGTTTCAGGTTTAGTTCCCCTTTCTGAATGGAGAGACGGTCTCTTTCCTATTCGTTTCACCAGGCATGCTGTTCCACATTCTACTGATAAAAAGGGACCGTCGTTTGCAGTGTAATGCAACCCAGAGAGAAATACCTACTCAAACGCATAAGGTGTGCTTGCGGGAGGAGTAGCAAGCACATGGGAGGATGTGGGGTGGAAACTGAAGAAGAGATGAAGGGGGCAAAGTGGAGAAGCATAAGAACCCGGGAGGATTTGGAGGTGAAGAACTGGGATCGAGAGGAAGGAAAGGAGAGAAAGAAACCAAACAACAACCCAATAAAGGGAGGCGTGAGAACCCCGAAGATTGAAAGAGAAGGAAAGTCACCAACTGAGTGGCGGGTGGAGTGGGTGCTAGAGAGGAAAGGAGAATCGAAGAGAGAGGGAGGGCAGAACGAGAGGAGCCCGGAACAACCTGGGAGCGCTACAAAAGCGGGGGGCGGGGGGGGGCGCAGCTGCAGAGAGAGACGTCGGCGGCAGCAGCAGCAGCAGCAGCAGCAGCAGCAGCAGGACTAAAGAACGGGAGTAGGAGCGCGGACGCCGGAGGGGAGGGAGGGGGCACAAAGGGGAGAAAAGAGAAAGGAAGCAAAAGAAGCGAAGGGGCAGCTAAGAGAGAGGAAAAGATGCATCCGGAAGAAACCTCAGCCTCAGCCAGGACGGAAAGACCGACGGGAAATCGGGGAAAAAGAAAGCTGAGCAACTGAGAGTTATTCGAAGAGGGCGAAGCAGCCGGCTGGAGGCTAAGAGAATGCAAGTTCAGGAAGGGCGAAGCGGAACCCCGAGCAGCAAGTGAGTGCCGTCGGAGAGTGCGAGGCCGGGAGGCCGAGGGAGAGGAGCGCTCGGCGCCGTCGGTCCCAGAGTGCTCAGATTGGGACGCGCGATGCAACCGCCGCGGCGCTGCCACTGTGACCGGGGCTGGCCCGAGGAGCTGGACGTCGCGAGCCCGTCCGCTATTTCGCTATAGCTCATTAAGGGACACACGTGATCCAGGCAGGCGGTCGCCCTTCGCCTGTCCCGTCGGGGGACCATGGTGACCCTCGGGAGGAGCTGCCCGCCGCTGCCGGAGCCGGAGTGAAGGCGCTGCCTTCTTGCCCGCCCCTCTCGCCATGGAGCTTTCCAACGGCACGGCGGCGGCCGGCTTCAGCGAGCCGACCGGGTCCCCAACCCCTCCGCCCTCGGGGTCCCCGGCGGCGGCGGCCAGCCTGGGCTATCAGCTGGCCACGTCTGTAGTGCTGGGCGCGCTGATTCTCTTCGCTGTGTTGGGCAACGCGTGCGTGATCGCGGCCATCGTCCTGGAGCGCTCCCTGCAGACGGTAGCGAACTACCTGATCGGCTCGCTGGCCGTCACCGACCTGATGGTGTCGGTCCTGGTGCTGCCCATGGCCGCCCTCTACCAAGTGCTGGGCAAGTGGACGCTGGGCCAGGCGATGTGCGACCTCTTCATTGCGCTCGACGTGCTGTGCTGCACCTCGTCCATTTTGCACCTGTGCGCCATCGCCCTGGACCGCTACTGGGCCATCACCGACCCCATCGACTACGTCAACAAGCGGACGCCTCGCCGGGCCGCCGCCCTCATCAGCCTCACCTGGCTGATCGGTTTCCTCATCTCCATCCCGCCCATGCTGGGCTGGCGGACGCCCGAGGACCGCTCCGACCCCAACGCCTGCACCATCAGCAAGGACCCGGGTTACACTATCTACTCCACTTTCGGCGCCTTCTACATCCCCTTGTTGCTCATGCTGGTCCTCTACGGGCGCATCTTCAAGGCTGCCCGCTTCCGCATCCGTAAGACGGTCCGCAAAGCAGACAAGAAACAGCCGCCGCTGTCGCCCGCAGCGCCGGGGGAAAAGGTGGCCGACACTTGCCTTTCCCACTCGCCGGCCAGACGCACCAACGGTCCCCAGCAGGAGCAGCGGCGGCAGCAGCAGGCAGCGGCGTCCAAGGGCAGGAGGAGCGCGGCGGAAGCCAAGGGGGCGCCCTGCGTTAACGGAGCCCTCCGGCCGGGCGAAGGCGGCTGGGTCGCCGCCTCGGCCCTGGAGCTGCGAGAGGTGACGCCGTCCAACTCGGCCAAGAGCCTCATGCTGCCCCTGCCCAACCAACCCCACCCCGACGCCGCCTCGCCGGCCCCCGAGCGCAAGAACGAGGCCAAGAGCGCCGAGGCAAAGCGCAAGATGGCCCTGGCCCGCGAGCGGAAGACGGTCAAGACGCTGGGCATCATTATGGGCACCTTCATCCTCTGCTGGCTGCCCTTCTTCATCGTGGCGCTGGTGCTGCCCTTCTGCGAGGTCGGCTGTTCCATGCCGGCGTGGCTGGGCGCCGTCATCAACTGGCTGGGCTACTCCAACTCGCTGCTCAACCCGGTCATCTACGCCTACTTCAACAAGGATTTCCAAAGTGCTTTCCAGAAGATCGTCAGGTGCAAGTTCTGCCTGCCCTGAGACGGGGCGGACGGCGGCCGAGTTTGCCGGGCAAGCGGCGCCAGGCTATGGTCGGTGCCGCGCGACTTCACCTCCTTCGGCTCTACGGACTTGGGCGAGCCCGAGCTTGTTTCGTCGGCGGAAACTTCTTGCCCTCCTTCTGCGGGAGCGGAATTCTCCGCCCGGTTTTCTCGGGGCCCCTTGGCTTGGGGTGGGAAAGGGAGGGCGTCCTTGGGCTCGCCGCACGGCTGGAGGCTCCTGGCGGCCTTGGGGTCAGAAAAACAAGCAAGGCTAGCGCGGGCCGAGATCTATGACCCTGCGCTCCTTTTTTGCTCTCCGTCGTCTTCCTTTCCGAGCTACTTCTCCAACAAGACGGCTCTGGAAGGTAGGACCGCCGGGTGGAAAGGCTGACTGTCCCTTTGATTTGTCTGTGTCTGTCGGTCCCAGTCTCGACTCCTTCTCAGAGTTTACTTCTTACTCCAGGCTTGAGAATCTGACTCTGGAAACCGGGAAATGGGGGGGCGGGGGAGTGATAAAGACGGAGGAGGAGGTTTCGGGAGTAGGACGGGCTGCAGGATTGAAACTGAGACGGGAAAGAAAGCAAAGCACCCCTCCCCCTGGGAACCCGCCCGAATTTAAACTACAATAAAAGCCACCCTATGCATTAAAAGAAACATCTGCTCATCTCGCCTAATTCTTCCTCTCTCTCGGATTACCCGCAAGAAAGTAACAAGCGGCCGCAGCGAAGATTTTGCTTAGAGGAAAGGCCGAGTAAGTCGGAACTCTGAAAGGGAGCGAAGGCTACCCCCTCCCTGGATGCCGGGGACCTGGAGGCGGCCTGGCTGTCGAGGGCAGGCTCCTGGGCTGGGGCCGGGAGGAGGAATGGTCTGTCTTGTCCCGCCACCGATCTGGGAAGGTCTTGACTTGATTCCTGAGCCTGTTTGTTTCCCCGGGCTTGCGAAGCCCCTTCTCCCAGCATCACTTTGGGTTGGGGGTTTTCTTCCAGAAGAAGTGTGTGTGTGTGTGTGTGTGTGTGTGTGTGTGTGTGTGTGTGTGTGTGTGTGTGTGTTGAAACTCCGGAGGGTGGACAAACAATTCATTCCTAGGCAGCTTTGCTGGAAAATCAATCTTTGCTCTGTTTTTTTTGGGGGGGGGGGAACTTCCATAGCGGACCCGTTGGGAGCAACTTTGGGGCAGAATCCCAGGGAGAATCAGCAAGGGTAAAGTGGGGTTGTGGCTGGGATCTCTGCCTTAACCATGGAAGAGGCCTGAAGACCTGGGGCAAATAAACACCCACAGAGCCAGCATGGAGAAATTTTAGGCAAGTGGCCTCACCAATCTCTTTGGGCTCAGGTTGGAGAAGGGGAAAAAAACAGCAGAGCAATATGGGATTGCTTTGACAGAATCTTATTCAGAAATGGAGAGGACAGACCAATAACTGGGTTCTTCAGGCATGTGGCATAGGGTTCATTCAAGCCCCCACCTTCAATTAAAAAGAAGAAGAAGAAGAAGAAGCTTCAGCAGGAATAAAGCAACTTTTCCAGAGCATCTTAGCCTGAGGTTTCCTTTGGAAAAGACCAAAGGTGCTTCTGCATCACTGGATTCTTCTATAACTTGTAGAAGTTTGGGAGAGAGACTCTTGAGCCAAGATAGCAATTATAAATTTGGTCCAGATCAAAGTAAGGCCTTCTCCTGCCTTAATTTATTTATTTTTTACTTTCTAAAAAAACTGGGTAGAGCCAGTTTGTGGTTCTCTGCCATGTTGTCCATGTGCACATAAAGGCCCAGGGCTGCCCGCTGCACTTCCATTGCTGGCTGCCAACCTCTAGCCCTTTATTCCTTAATAGATCGTGAGTTTGATAATGTGCCATATGTGGCCAGCATGGAGATATTAAAACACTAGAAATAACACTGTAAAGGTTTCATCAGATATTCCATCCAAATCCAGATCACTATGTTATATTTAAAGTGATCAGAAACAATTGTTCTGTCACAAAAGTGTGGCTGTAAACTAGGTTTACTTGTATATGAATGGGTTTCTTTTTAAAAGGTGCTTTCTGGTTATATATGCTAAATAAATGTCACAAAATTGCAGTGCAGGGCCTGAAAGAAACCCAGAAATCCTTAATCTGTAACAGACGTATAGAACCCCATTTAAACATGTGTGGGTTAATACAGGAATATAAGTTGTGATCTACAGATTCTAGCAACAATCTCACACACGAGTTTATTTTATTAAGCACATTTAAATTTTTTAAGCACACTTTAATGAAACCCTAAAGGAAAATAGTGAATATCTGAATCTCACTTACCAAGGATTCTGTCCTGTAGAAAAACAACAATAAGACAAGTCTAGAAATTATCTCTGAATCCTTCCCTCAAATGCCCTCAGTTCAAATCTGATTCTTCCATCCAATCCAGAAGCGCTTTCTAGGGGAATCAGCAATGCTGTCAGGTACCATTAGGAACGGGGCTTGTGCTACAGCTTGGAAGTGTTCTCAAGGAGTTCCAACAAGCATTCATTAGTTTGTGTTCCAAGCAGATATTCACTGAGTTCTGTAGTACAGACAAATGTCAGCATAAACATAGGAGCAAAGAGGTCATAGAGCATGCAGCACTGTGGGCATAGAAAGAGAGATCTTTGATCTATGTAGTCCAACTTGTTAGTCTTGACTAAAAGCAGTCATTTAGAATTTCAAGCAGATTTATGCCAATCCCCGCTTTCCCAGAATTTTAGGGCTTCTGCGGGAAGATAAGAATGTTTACTTTCAAGCAGGAAAGGTTATGGATTTTAAGCAACAGTGAATTCATGTTTGGAATTAGAGGAATTTCAGTATATTTGCTTCCATAGAAAAGCTTTTAGAATGCTTCTTATAGAGGCACAATAAATAACCCTTGATCACACAGGTGCATGCATATTGCTAATTCAGAATATTTTTTAGGAAGACTTCATAAAACTAGAGACTAAATATTTTCTAGATTGTCCTAGAAACACCGAAACTGATCTGTGATTCTTTTCATGTAATTCTTGAAGGGATTTTCCAGCGGCTTGAAGATTAGATGAACAGAATAGTAAAAAAGTGATTCATTTATTATGTAAGCCCAAAAGACCATTTTCCCCCCAGACCCTGTTTTCTCACTAGGATATCTCTTTTTCTTAGCTTTCAACTCACTTACCAGCTTCATGTAAGTTACTATATTTGAAACTAGACCATGTGGCTTGCAAGCAGTAGTTTACAGTTTAGTGTACCGGCTAAAATCCATCAAAATGGGATTTATTTACTGACTGAGGCCGAAGTGAACCATGGCTATCTTTCTGATGGGGATATGGGAATTTCCATTGTCATGTTGATTGTGTGATAGAGAAGGCAGCATCAAGCATAACTGCCACATATTAAATTAAATCTGTCTTTGTCATTAGAAATCAGAAGTCGCAACTTTTTTAAAATTTTCAACATATTTTAGGACCATCAGATTCAGGCTGCACAAATCAGAGCAGCTACTAGACAGCAGCAGAAAATTGAGTTTTCTACCTTGCTTTATTGGCCTCTAGTGGCCATCTGGAGTTTTGCAGCCCAGATCTGGTAACCCTTTATTTTTAAATCATTTTGTTCTATTATTTATTCCCATTAATTATTAGATGTTAAGAATTTAAGTGAGAATAAAATCACTTCCTTATTCACAACTGAATTTTAGTTCAGAGGTAGTACATAATTTTCATGAAGAAGATGGATTGGTATCTCCGTAGAGCAAAGGAAAATTGTAGCTTGAATTCCTAAGCAACTGCCAGACGATAGTCTAGATCGCTCATTGATCTGAAAGCCCATTCCTAGGGTTCATTTTTTTAAAAAAAAAAAATCTTGCAGCTTTCACTTTCATTCTCTATTTTTAAAACAGCAATAATATTGATGTTTTTCCATAACAAGATATTATCACCATTTTCAGTTGGCTCTTTGGCTAAATAGCTAAGTGGCTAAACTTTCTACGACAGAATAGGCTTCATTGAACACAATAAATCTAATCTTTTCAAGACAGTTAATCTGCTAATCTTTTCTACATGTAAATATAACATCATCAGAGTTCTTGGTTTTGTAAAACAGATAGAATCCCATTCCAAGTTAAAACCATCTTTATTTTTGGAAATAGATAGAATTCACTGACTGATGTCATCTGGAAGATATTTAAATTTTTAAATAATGTGCTCAGGTTAGAACATAATTGTGTAAGAAAAAGCTCCAAATTTGCAAATAAAATGAATGTAGACATTATTGAGATTCGCTTCGCCTGTTTTATATTTTGCAGAGAGGATCACTGTCCAGTCAGGTGTACATGCTATCAATATTTTCTTATTTTTACAGCAAGTCCACTGAGTTGACAGACTGCAAGTATGGAGTCTTAAAGTGTACAGTTTTGCAATATAGTACAATTTTTAAAAATGCCATATTTTACATGGCTGTTGATTTATTCCATGATTCAAATAATAAAGCCTCCATGACTTTTTCATTCTGTCTGCAGAGGGAAATTAGTTTTATTGAAATTTTCTCTAAAATGTCAGTATTAAACCCTGCTTTATTTCCTGGTTTATGAATCATTTACATTTTAACCATAATTCTCTCAGTGCAAATACAGATTTATAGACAAATATAGAAATGTAGACTTTGGATGGAGCTAGATTCTTCTGAAGCAACCACTTGTACTACAGCTGTTTGACAGAGCAATCCAAGACATTTTAAAATTGAAATTGAGAACTCAAATGGCGTCTCCTCTATTTGAGTGCAAGCTTCTAAAAGTTTTGCTGTTCCATCCAGACCTACACTTTTGCTATCAACTTCTCTGCCACTCATGATACAATCTGAAGTGTTTACTTGACTCTTCTGCCAGATACTGCTGGGTGTATGTCTCGATTTCCTCTTGAATAAGGGCTTTGTATGGTTTAATCCAAAATTCCCAATCGGTTGTTTTCCATCTGTATTGGACTTAAACTCTTGTAATTACTTCTATAGCAGCTGGGAATTATAGGAGCTGAAATTCAAAATATCTGAGGAGCACCAAGTTACGGAAGGCTGATTTAGTCTTTTAATAGCACATTTTTATCCACATCTGCTCAGACACACATTCAGTGGGGTTTACTCTGGGTAAATAAATATAAGATTGTAGCCTACATTGGTTCATTAATACATTCATTTAAAATGTATGTCCTACCTTATACTATCCCATGGGTTTATTTTTTCCATTTTCCACATGTGGGAAATGGAAAAAAAAATAAAATCTTACTGTTGGTTAACATGAAGTGCTTCAAATGTTTTATAATACCCAGAACCTGCAGGCAGCATGATAAAAGAAATTTTAGGAGCTAAAACCCTGGAACAAATTGTGAAATCTTTGAAGGGCATCATGTTTTGAAGAACTGTTTTAGAAATCTGTTATGGTATTTTCAGATTGCTCTTTGGATGTCACGGATTAAGAGGCAACCCCATTTAACATAATACTAAATATGGATGCTTTAGAGCCAGGTTAGTATAGTAGATAAGGCATCAGGCTAGAACTAGGAGGTAGAAACTGGAAGATGGTACATTCTAGTCCAACCTTAGGCACAAAGCCAGCTGGGTGACCTTCGACCAATTATCCTTTCTTACTCTAGAAGGAGGCTGAAAATATCACCAAAAATCCCTGCAGAAATCAGTCCAGGCAGTTTTCTGGAGGCAGTACAATACAAAATAATATAAAATAAAAATGCTTTAGATAGGAGTGGCTACTTTTGTTCTAAAATTTTCTTATATTTCTTTTCTTAATATTCCCCAGGCATTCCCGACCTGCACATTTTTTTCCTCCAATTTGCCTCATGCTCTTTTATAATGCAATCATGCTCTACTTGAGCATGTCTCAAGAATAGCATGACAAGTCCTAAACTAATCCAGCAACCCATTTTGAAATTGCATTTTATGTATGACTCCTTATCTTCAGGTCCAACTACAGTGACTTGCATTCAATTGAACTTGCTTCACACTCCAGGTGTTTGTTTCCCAGATGCTGTTAAAAATTATTTTACAGTAATGGATAAGGAGTTTGTGTGTGCGCACACATGCGTGCTAATGCATACTCATGCTTGGAATCAGTTTCTAAATGCTGGAAAGGCTGTCAGAAAAAGAAAGTACAGAAGGCTGTGAATTTAAGAAGCAACAATGGATGAAGGGTTCACTTTCTGACAGCAGAATTGGCTGGGCAGTGACACCAAATAAAAGAGTAATTTTGTCCTCCAGAGTCATATCTAGCCTGGATTAAGTAGGGCTATTGTTTCAGTGGGACAGGTTTTGCATAAATGACCAGAGTCTGAGCTCCTAGAACTTCTATAGAATCACGAATCCTAGGGATGTGACAGAATGCATCCCTGGTTTCATACAGGGTAAGGATTGGGACCTAATATGACTTCCCCAAACCTAACTAGATTTGACAGGGATGTGAATATATTTGCACTACTCAATAGTCTACTATCTTTGTGATATTCATCTTCAATCTCATGCTTGAGTCAAAAGGTGATCTGCTTTAATCCGAAACAATTTGTGCTACCTAGAGATAAAGGAAATGTTATTCTGTAATTTATGTGAATGTATATGCCCACTGATGAGCTGCAGCTGCTTACTATGTTCAATGACAAAGGTAATTTTAATATGTTCTAAAATTAATTTTTGGATCAAAATGGATGGCATTTTCTGAATTAAAGTGAACTTGGATTTCATTTTTCCCTCCTTTCTTTCATTATGATGTCTTATGCATTTCTGTTGGTGGTAGTCTTATAGTTTTTAAAATGAAAACAGAAGTCCAAACATGCTCTGCTGAAATAACAGTATTTAATTTCAAGTTATACACAAGGGAAGCTGATACTTTACACTTGCCCCGCTAAAGTCTGAATAATGTGTGGGTGATATGTGTTGCAGTTGCAGCACATGACTGTTACAAATGAGAAATCTTACATTGTTATTTCTTTAAATATACAAATACACTCAGCCCTATTTAAATTAATTTTGGGAAGCAATAAATTATCTCTTTGTCTCTCCCCCTTTCCTTCTTCGAGAGATTTTCTTTCTCTCTCTTCTTTCTTATATCACACCTCTGGGTGTGGTCAAAAAGGGTGACATGATTGAAGCTTCACCTGATGCACATACAAAATGAACAGAGCTTCAATCATACCATCAGAGCTGCTGTGTTGACTTTTTGGACCATGCCTTGTGGATAGCCCTGGATGCATACTAAATACAATTAAATAACATTAATATTATTGGGTTAGAACTGGGTTATTTTCATGGAAGATCGGAACATAAATAGGTTAGTTGACAAGAAATAGAATTCCTGTTCTTTCTAAATAATATTTTAATGAATCTGGCACTAATAAAGGAAGGAATGCTGTGATGTACAGTTTGGGCTAATATCTTACTCAGTGACACACACAAGGATGCATTTGTGTGAATCTCTGCATTTTGCTTAAGGGGAGACACATCTACTTGATTATCCCGTCCATTTTGATCTTTACAGTTAATTAATTTTCTTTTGCAAATGGGTTACGAATGTCTCATCTTGAATGTCGGAAATTTAAAAGGACAGAAGAGCTTTGTGTACAGTTTAACTCTTAATTGATATTCCCAGGGGAGGTTATATATAAGCTATTGCTGAATTCAGTCAATGTTATGCCTTCAAAGAAATCGCAATCCCTGTTCTGTTTTCATCACAGGTCTTTTCTCACAAAATTGCCTATTTAAAGAAAAAGTGAGTTATGGATTCTGAATGGTGAAACGATACATTATTGATGTAAATTATTTTGATTTATTTTAAATGTTGGTTTCTCCTGAAAAAAAAACAGCAAATCATTACGATAGTCCTTGACTTACAACAGTTCATTTAGTGACCATTCAAAATTACAACAGCACTGAAAGAGTGACTTCTGACCGTTTTTAAATACTGATGACCTTTGCAGTATCCCCTTGGTCATGTGTTCAAAATTCAAATGCTTGGCAACTGGTTCATATTTATGAGAATCGCAGTGTCCAGGGGTCATTTGATCACCATTTATGACCTTCTGAAAAGCAAAGTCAATGAGGAAGCCAGATCCACTTAACAACAATATTACTAACTTAACAATTGCAATGCTTCATTTAACAACTGTTGCAAGAAAAGTCGTAAAATGGGGCAAAACTTACTTAACAAATGTTTCACTTAGCAATATAAATTTTGGGCTCAGTTAGGGTCGTAAGTCAAGGACTACCTGCATTTGGTACTAAACATTCCCCTGGTGCTTACAGATGTGCTAGATTTTGACAGTATAGTTTTGAGCTTTGAGAGTTAGCATACTGTACTGGGAAAGCCCCTTGATAGGTAAATCTGTATACTAGACATACTGGCAGAGTTCTGTTTTTGTTCCATAGTGATACTGGAACATCGTAATTTTGGGATAAAGTGGGGCAGAATTCTCAGTGTTCCACCAAGAGCCCATTTCCAGGACATTGCCACATAGGCTGGAAATGTTGGAAGTTGTAGTCCTAATTCTTTTGGAAGCTACCAGGTTGAGTAAGGTGCTGTTAAGGATCACCATTCTTACTTTGATTAATGCATACAAGTAAATTCACAACCCTCCTGGCAGCTTTATTTAACATTACTTTTGGTTTTTTTTGCTGTTGTTAATGAAATAGTTCAGGCAAACCATTGAAGATTCAATGGTTTGCCTGAACTATCAATAGTATATCAGTGGTTCCATGGTGGCACAGTGGTTAGAATGTAGTACTGCAGGCTAATTCTGTCAACTGCCAGCAGTTCAATCCTGACAGGCTCAAGGTTGAGTCAGCCTTCCATCCTCCCGAGGTGGGTAAAATGAGAACCCAGATTGTTGGGGGTAATATGCTGACTCTGTAAACCGCTTAAGGAGGGCTGTAAAGCACTATGAAGTGGTATATAAGTGTAAATGCTATTGCAAACCATGTAATCTAACAAATGTGTACACAAAAATGTGTTGTGGAAAATGCAAGAGGATCCTTGAGATGCTTCTATTCAGCCTTTCCTGAAGAGCAGGATATTGGGTGAATGAGCCAAAAGACATAAAGAAATCTTGAAGATCAAAGGTTAGAAGATCTCTTCATTTTGGCTGATACTTTAAATGTATGTTATAGGTTTTATGATTTGCATTTGTGAATTGATTTAGAAGTTGGAATCAATATATGTTACATTTCCTGGTATCTGGAAACTTAGCAATATGTTTTAGTGTTTAGTTGTTTGGTACAGAACCCAATAATGGGGAAACAACTGTTATTTTCTTTTGAAAAGTATGCTATTTAGAAGTCATCTTTATTACTCTGATGCTTCAACAAATAGTATTGATTTCTGGAATATGATTTATTTATAATCCTGTTTTCCAAATAGTTAAATGTATGCTTTGGAGGTTGGGTTCTTCTTATTTCAAACTTCTTGGGAAGCATGGAAGAGAATCTTGATAATTATGTATACCAGTTTTTCTACCCTGCAAAATCACAAACAGAGCTGCCACAGATAATGAGTTATGATGCTGTTGACTTATCTTTCCCAAATTGCATTCTTCCTTATCCCATGGGGTAACTTACTTTTGAAACCGAGAGGCCTCCAAAGGCAGATATGGTGATGAAGTGAACAATTCTAGTTCAAAGAATTGGGGCTCCACACTGGACATGGTGAAATCCTGAAGTAGCATGATGCAGCTTGAAAGTTCTGCCAAAGAGAAGTAATTAAAAGAGCTGTATATATTTAGCCTGGAGAAGAGAAGATTTGGACACAGACATGTCATCACCATTTCTACTCCCGGCTCTTGAAAAATCAGCATGAAACAAAAGTCATTACAGTTATGATTGTCTTCACAGTGGCTGACCTCAAAATGCAGAGGTTAAATGCTGTCTTGAGACAAAGAAAAAATCCTGCTAGTGGAAGATTGGAGGCTGAATAAAGTGAATGGTTGTTAATTGAAAATGCTGTTCTGCCAAGAGTTTAATGCTATCTATATCTCATTGGGAAGATCCCCTATTCAACAGAGTGAGGCTTACATTAGGCCCAGGGGTGGCCTGCTGGGGGTTCGCAAGGGTTTGGGCGATTCTCTAGTTAAGATTCTGCGCAGTTTGGCGAACCCCCAAATCCCACTCCTGGCCCACCCCGCCCTGCCCTGTCCCACCCCATCTCCTGCCATTTCCGGCTGCATTAGGCAGCCGCAGTTTCAGAAGCAGAGAGAAGCAACCAGATTCCTTATAGGTATGTGAAGATCAGTTCAGCCTTGTTATTTTTATTTCTAAGAATGCCTAGCTAATTCAAATAGCAGA